>NW_020868735.1:150609-153109 GCF_003789085.1 Penaeus vannamei
AGAGACTAAAAATGTATAACTTATCATTTCATAATATATAATATATATTTATAAAAGTTATCGTTCGCATTGCACTAAACATTTTTTAATAACTGATGTATAATACGCCATAGAAATCATTGCGCACAGCATGTGTGTGTGTAAGAACTGTGTGTGTGACACACGCGTGCAGTTGTGTCGTGCGGCGTGTAACGTGTACACGCCCGTGTGCGTGCGCATTGTGTGGTAGAGGTGTGTGTGTGTGATTGTGTGCGCGTGTAGAGGTGTGTGTGTGTGTGATTGTGTGCGCGTGTGAAGAGGGTGTGTGTGTGTGATTGTGTGCGCGTGTAGAGGGTGGTGTGTGCTGTGATTGTGTGCGCGTGTAGTGTGTGTGTGTGTGATTGTGTGTGCGTGTAGAGGTGTGTGGTGTGTGTGTGATGTGGTGTGCGCGTGTAGAGGGTGTGTGTGTGTGTGATTGTGTGCGCGTGTAGAGGGTGTGTGTGTGTGATTGTGTGCGCGTGTAGAGGTGTGTGTGTGTGATTGTGTGCGCGTGTAGAGGGTGTGTGGTGTGTGATTGTGTCGCGTGTAGAGGTGTGTGTGTGTGATTGTGTGCGCGTGTCGTGTGATTGTGTGTGCGCGTGTAGAGGGTGTGTGTGTGTGTGGTGTGCGTGTAGAGGGGTGTTGTGTTGATGTGTGCGCGTGTAGAGGGTGTGTGTGTGTGTTGGTGTGCGCGTGTGTGTGTGTGTGTGATTGTGTGCGCGTGTAGAGGGTGTGTGTGTGTGTGATTGTGTGTGCGTGTAGAGGGTGTGTGTGTGTGTGATTGTGTGTGCGTGTAGAGGGTGTGCGTGTGTGTGATTGTGTGTGCGTGTAGAGGGTGTGTGTGGTGTGGTGTGTGTGTAGAGATCGTGTGTGTGTGTGTGATTGTGTTCGCGTGTAGTGTGTGTGCGCGTGTAGAGTGATTGTGTTCGCGTGTAGCTGTGTGGCGTGTGTGTGTGTGTGTGATTGTTGTGCGCGTGTAGGGTGTGTGTGTGTGTGTGATTGTGTGTGTCGTGTAGGGTGTGTGTGTGTGTGTGATTGTGTGTGCGTGTAGAATTGTGTGTGCGTGTAGAGTGTGTGTGATTGTGTGTGCGTGTAGAGGGTGTGTGTGTGTGATTGTGTGCGTGTAGAGAGTGTGGTGTGTGTGTGTGATTGTGTGTGCGTGTAGAGGGTGTGTGTGTGTGATTGTGTGTGCGCGTGTCGATGTGTGATTTGTGTGCGCGGGTAGGGGTGGTGTGTGTGCTTGTGTGCGCGTGTCGAGGGTGTGTGTGTGTGATTGTGTGTGCGTGTAGAGGGTGTGTGTGTGTGATTGTGTGCGGTGTAGAGGGTGTGTGTGTGTGATTGTGTTCGCGTGTAGAGGGTGTGTGTGTGTGATTGTGTTGCGTGTAGAGGTGTGTGTGTGTGATTGAGTTCGCGTGTAGAAGGTGTGTGTGTGTGATTGTGTTCGCGTGTAGAGGGTGTGTGTGTGTGTGATTGTGTGTGCGTGTAGATGTGATTGTGTTCGCGTGTAGAGGGTGTGTGTGTGTGATTGTGTGCGTGTAGAGGGTGTGTGTGTGTGATTGTGTTCGCGTGTAGAAGGTGTGTGTGTGTGATTGTGTTCGCGTGTAGAGGGTGTGTGTGTGTGATTGTGTGCGCGTGTGTTGTGTGGTGTGATTGTGTGCGCGTGTAGAGGGTGTGTGTTGTGTGATTGTGGTGCGCGTGTAGAGTGGTGTGTGTGTGCGCGTGTGAATGTGTGCGCGTGTAGAGGGTGTGTGTGTGTGATTGTGTGCGCGTGTAGAGGGTGTGTGTGTGATTGTGTGCGCGTGTCGAGGGTTGTGTGTGTGATTGTGTGTGCGTGTAGAGGGTGTGTGTGTGTGAGCGGTGTGTGTGTGTGTGATTGTGTGTGCGCGTGTAGAGGGTGTGTGTGTGTGATGTGTTCGCGTGTAGAAGGTGTGTGTTGTGTGATTGTGTTCGCGTGTAGAAGTGTGTGTGTGTGATTGTGTTCGCTCGCGTGTGACCCGCCTGTAGAGGATGTGTGTGTGTGATTGTGTGCGTGTACAGGGCTGTGTGTGTGATTGTGTACGCGTGTACAGGGGTGTGTGTGTGATTATGTACGCGTGTAGAGGGTGTGTGTGTGTGTGATTGTGTGTGCGTGTAAACAGACTAGCCCCCCTCCCCCTCTCCATCCCCCCTCTCCTTCTCCATCCCCCTCCCCTCCACCCCCCCCCTTCCCCTTCCTCGTTTATCAGCCAAGTGATTCCAGAACCACGTTGGTCGGCCGCGCAGCCCAGCCGACAGCGACCGACAGACAAGGAGACAAGGGCCGGGATTAGGAAAGCCCTCAAGTGGAGTCACAGAGCCACAGAGCCACAGAACGGGTGCCAGCGAGCGAGGAAGAGGGCCAGGCTAGGTAGGTGCTGTGCCACTTCGATTGTCACTTGAACCTTTTTTTTCTCTCATATTTCGTAATTTTCGAGCTATGGGATGTCTTAAAAGATAGTATGGT
>NW_020868735.1:178109-195609 GCF_003789085.1 Penaeus vannamei
ATGATACTTCCCAAAAGTTTTATTTTTGTACAAATATATAATATGGAGAAAACATGGTATGGATTTATTATCTGATGTGAAGCAAGCTACCAAACTGTAGGTAATTCGATGAAAAATATCCAATAGGTTGTTGCAGATTGTTTTGTTTTTAAGTGTGACTCGTTATGGA
Organism: Penaeus vannamei; assembly: GCF_003789085.1. Classification (NCBI taxonomy): domain Eukaryota; kingdom Metazoa; phylum Arthropoda; class Malacostraca; order Decapoda; family Penaeidae; genus Penaeus; species Penaeus vannamei. The sequence continues at coordinate 178,279 of NW_020868735.1, forward strand.
ATATGTTAAGGTATATTTTTACTACAATGCCTAACACCCATCCTAGGCATAACTCTGGATCTTGAGTTGTTCTTGTTTTATTTTTGAGTTAGTGGGCTGATAAATAGTAATACCATTAAAAATTCATATGTAATTCTTGAACCATGGACCACCTCCCTTGAAGACACGTGCAGTTGCCACGGTTTCCTGTTCTAAAGCAAGGGCCAACAAACCACCCCTTTGCAGTTCCAACAAGATAGTGCATTTTTTTTTTTGACGGCAAATATATTGCGTGATCTTCATGCTGTCTTGCTAGAATATATATGGTACCATTACAAGTTTTTGGATTATTGCCGGTGAATCTTTTATGATAAATATATTCAGTTTCTGGTAATCTTTTTCTGGGGTTAATAATATTTTGAATGTTCTTTGAGGTCATTAGCTTTCTCTTTCTTAGTGTAATCCTCATTTTAAGATTTACCCAGATCTCACTGACAAATAAACTACCATATGATGTATAATCTGGCAAGACAGAGTTTAACCAGGTTTTATTTACAGAAAAGTGCTGGAAGGTCAAATAGAGAAAACTGTTAATAAGAATGAATAGATAAACAAAACAAGATGTGTAAACACGTTTTAGTTACATAGCTTTATCAAGATTGTGTGTATTGAATATTCAGAAATTAACAGTTTCTGCTACATCTCTTTGCCTTGTAAAGTTGTTTATTCTCATATACATCCTTTCTGCAATGGCATGTAAGCTCTGTGTTTCCTCTCTCTGTAAACGACCTAATCCCTTCACAACCTCATGCAGGTATGATGGCGACATTAGCAACGAGACCACCTTGAGAGCAGCCGTTGAGGGAAGTGAAGGTGGACCCAAGAGTGTTTCGTACACAAAGCTCGTTGCTTGGATCACCTCAGAGTTGCGCGTCTTGGCCAAGCTAGAGGAGATGGTGAATGCCACGACATCCCCAGAGGAGCACTCATCCTTCCTTATGGAGCTCTCTGCGTTTCTCAAGGAATTAGGCAAGTTTCTCTCTCTCTCTCTCTCTCTCTCTCTCTCTCTCTCTCTCTCTCTCTCTCTCTCTCTCTCTCTCTCTCTCTCTCTCTCTCTCTCTCTCTCTCTTTTCCCCCCCCTCCTTCCCCACTTCTCTTTCATGTTCTGAATTTGAAGTTTGATGCAGGTTATGTCTGTGGCATCGGTTATGTATTTGTATATTTCTGGAATTTAAGAAATTAGTTAGATTCCCCTGTGAAATAGATTTTTATATAAAGCATATGCTTCAGAGATAGATGTTATGATATGAATATAAGTAATGAATATATGAAGTTAAGAAAATTTTATTTATTAACCCCCTGGATCTGGTTGCAATGGGTTACATAAGTGGCCAGCATCCCGGGTGTGCGCCGCGTAGGCCGGGTGCGCACAAACACCCCTGAGCAGTGACAAGACTGTGCCTCCCCTTTGAGAAGTTATTTTATGAAAACTTTTTTAGCTTTATCGCCATTTTCCAATGTCCATATTTGTCTTTTGATTTGCTTTATCCAGATGGTAATTACTTATTTTCCTTGCACAGACTCCATATCATCTCTCTATGTAGTTAATAGCTCAGTGCAAGAAAAAAATATATGGAACATTTGGTTATTTGTCATAACTCATTTTTGTAAACGTAATACAACTTGCGCTGCCTGTCACTTCGGCCAGGAATACGGTGCGCAGCATGGAAATGGTGTCCTCCCTGGAGCCGGCGCTCTTCCATTCACTGCTTACACAGTTGCATTCCACATTCGTTTATCGATGGGAATAATGCTAAAGCTCCCTTCTAGGCAAAAAATGAGTCAAATCACACTCCAAGAGGTTTGTGCACTCGTGGCGAGTCTTTTCCGTCACCCCGGACTTCGCTCTTGACTTTGTTCACGTCACGTTTATAGCTGCCCAAGTTTTTCCTTGACGTGATCACAATGTTATCCGGATCCAAGGGGTTAAGAAATATTGATTTTTATGCAGAGTAAGTGACTTGCTAAATAGGAGATTAATCTTTTTTTTTTTTTTTTTTTTTTTTTTTTTTTTTTTTAATGGATAATATGTGGAGTTGAATAACAGAAAATAGAAATAATGATAATTTCTTATTCTTGTAGGATGCCCTCATACACAACTGACCGAAGGCCCTGTCAGCCAGCGATTGACATCCACAGAAACACGGCTTCTGTTGCTGGATTTCCTTCTAGCCGAACTTATGGCAGCTCGTATGTTGTCCAGTGCCACCCCAGAGCAAGGCATGACAGTGGAAATGGTATGATTGTTTTCTGATATTATTTTACTGTATGAATCTGGAGGTGACAAATTGAAATATATTAAAAGGATGCTATGTATTAAATAGGATAGAATTTTGACTCTTATGTGGTATTAAAAGCCTTAAAATTATCTGAAGCCTGATCATACCCTGGCAGTATGAAAGATATTTTTCAGATAGTATTCCTTACAATATCTGTAAATAATAGAAGTATAAAAGAATGATCAGTTTACTTCAACCTGAACTTCCAGCGTGAGAGTGAACATGCAAGGGACCTGAAGGCTTTGCTGATTGCTCTCGGCTTTCCCAAACCCCCAGCCAACATCACTCCACAGCAGCTTTTTATGAAAGTTGAACAGAAGGTTTGTCTATTCGGGTTTTATTTCAAGCTTAAGTCAAAGCTCTTCCATTGTTTATTCTTATATATTACTTACAGGAAAATGTGGTTTGATTTTTTTTTTTTTTTTTTTTTTTTCCAATTTAATTTCCCTTGCTGCTTTCCTTAGGTAAATGATGTGAAGAGTAAAGCCCACCCATCTCTCATTGGTAAACCATTGTTTAATGGAACTCTGTCAGACAAGCAGTGGGCTCTGTTGGACGAGATGCAGAAAGAAATGCAGTCAGAATACCAGATGAGACGCGAGATGTTGATCAAGCGTCTTGATGTCACTGTGCAGTCTTTCCAGGTCTGTTTTCATATTGGGTTGTATCATAAAGGATCCAGTATTGGAAATGTTTTTACTTATTTTAATTTTCTATGCATATCAGTCGTCTTTTACATACCAAAGCTTATAGTTACAACTAAACAAACCTAAGTTAGTTTGTAATACAGTTATATATGAATGTAAGACTTTCATCCAAAGAAAAGTCCCTATATCCTAATACCTGTTAGTTCTATTCATTATATCTATATGTAATGTTTTCCTTCTTTGAATAGCATGTGATTGACCAATAAATACACAACAGAATTAATATACATAATTATAAAGAAAAAATAATCTATTCCTGGAAGGATATGCAGGTAAGAAATACAATGTTAGTTGATGTTCTATTTCTAGTGGTCCAACAAAGCCAAAATGCGAGAAAATGACTTGGTGAAAGCGTTCCGATCCCGAAGAGACCAGCTGACAGAAATCCCGAGTGTGTCTGTAGGGGACATGCTTGCAGCTAGGGAAGACTTGGCAGTCTTAGAGAAGACCAGCAATGCATCCGTGCGCAAGGCTACTAAAACACCCCTGAATAAGGTAGGTATCCTGACTGGGGTACAAGGATGTCAATATTTTTCCATTTCATGTTGATTTTGTTTCTTCAATTTTTCATGTTTATATGATAGATGTCAGTTGTATTAGTCTCCCAAGTACTACCACAAAGCCAGTTCCCTTCCAATTGCATCTGCTTCATAGCATAAGAGGCAAGAGACTTTTAACAATCTATTTATTTAATTGACTATTTCTGTACCTGAAGATAGTCATTACCTTAACCCTGTCATCTACACAGGTCCTGATAGGAAAGGTTCCAGATCGAGGTGGCCGAGCGCACGAGCTGGAGCCTCCCCCGCCTGAGATGCCATCTTGGTCGCAGAGGCAACCAGGAGGAGGTAAGAGCTTTGTTGTCTGTTTAACGTTTGGGGATTTTAGGGTTAACCATTTTTATTGCAGTGTTATATTTTTATATTTTTGTGTTTTCTTTTTTTATATTTTTAAACATTTTAACAGGTTTTATGTTGCTGTTGTAGGAAAGAAAATAAAGGGAAAAGAAGTCTGTTGTCAAGGTCTGCACTACTGGTCTCAAAGGAATATTAGTAGTGGTTAAATTCACCAACCCTATGTATACTGATCTTTACAGATTTTTTCTTTGTTTTTTTCATGTTTGGGGAAAAGGAGTTTGATATCTTTCTTTTTCTTTTTTGGTGTGTGCATCTTTCTTTCTTTCTTTTTCTTTTTTTTATAGAAAGTTAAGTATTACTGACTGTATAATTTGATGGTAATGTCACTATTCAAAGTGCACAAGTGATTTCTCTTATAGTTTGTGTTTGAAGCTATATCAAAAACTTGATATTTTGTGTATTTTGTGTATATATCCAGTTCGGCTGATGAGGCCATACTCTTCATTTATGGAAAACCTTTGAGTGGAATAAGTATTTTCCATGTAAGCTTCCATTATTGATAATGGACATGTCTTTGTACATCTTTTTTGAGAAAATGGATTATGATTATAGATTACATCTATAGTATATGGATACAGTAGCACTGTATGCTCTAGTATTGTTTTGCAAGCATTTACATATTCTCTTTAAATGTAATGATACATTTGATATGTATCTTACAGGAGGTCAGGGTGGGAGTAGTAGTTCTCAGCAAGGTGAGCCTTGTGGTGTGATTTGCAGCCCCCCTCTTATCCTTATTTATTGATATTGTTAATGAATATTTTTTATGTCCCTTCTCCTTCTTGGTATTTTCCTTTTTTGGCCTCCATTTACTCCTCCTTTTCCAGTTGCATTAAAGCCACCTTTATTTCAAATTTTGTCACTGTATGCTGAATGAATGCATGCAAAAAAAAAAATCCCTTTAAGAGATCTTGCTATTCAGAACTTTTATTGAATTATGAAGTTGTGTAGAACTTTCAACCTCTGCAAGTCTAGTATAGCTGTTGTGAAGAGATACATTAAAAATGGTTTTCTAAAGCAGAACAGTTACAGAAAATAAAGCTTTGAGTGATATTACAAGATTGTCCCATCTCTTGTGAACATGTGTTGTGACTTGATGACATGATTTACAGGTGGTTCAGGTGGATTTGGAGGTGGTCAACAAGGTGAGCATTGCTATCCCTCCACCTTCCACTTTCCCATTCCACATGTCATTAAAACCCAGTTTTTTTTTATTTCTTTCTTCCTTTTTTATTATTACAATAGACTAGATAATTTTAAGTTCATTAAAAAGCATTTTATGTGAATTTTACTGTATTGTAACTGTGCATTTTTACAATTAACCTCAGTGTGACCTTAATAATGCATTCAGCATGGGAATCCTATGATGACATGTTTTAAACTTGCAGTGTCTCAGATGGGATGATGATAAGGCATTGTGATTGTCTTGATGATGGATAGAATAAAGAGGCTTAGGATGCTCAAAAAATATCACTTGATTGAGCTTCATAGTGCGTGAATGACATTTTCCAATATGTCACTCCTGCAGGTGGTTCAGGTGGCTATGGAGGTGGTCAGCAAGGTGAGCTTTATGGACTTTCTGCCACCTGCTTTCCATTTTCTTTTTGATATTTTGAACTTATTTGTTTTCTTCTTCCTTTTTTGTTTGATTTGATGTTTTCTTTTTTTATTATGAAGTTTTCACTAGATTTTTTTTTTTTTTTTACCATAGTTTTTCCCCCCAGATTTTTTTAAATATCCTTTTTAGAAATTGAGTGTTAATTGGTGTTGTTTTTTTCCTGCAGTTTAAACATAGAGAAGTTTGGATACATGTGAAAGTAGCAGTTAAACCATACTTTTTGTTGAAAGAGAAAAAGAAAAAATGGATATCATAGTATAATTTTCTTCCTTTGGAATTAATCTGTTGAAGAGAATCATACCTTTATTAAATGGCTGGTGTGTTCTGCTCAACAGGTAGTCAGGGAGGCTATAGTAGTGGTCAGCAAGGTAAGCCTTGTGTACCAACAAGTTAAGTGACCTTTTTTGCCCAACCCTTCAGAGTGTATAGAAGTTTGGGGGTCTTGCTAGTATCCATGGCATGGATTGATTGATTTTTATTATTATTATTATTAATATTATTATTATTATTATTATTATTATATATTTATTATTTTTTTAAGGGGGACCCATTAGATTATTCTATATTATTTGTGTACTGATACATATATAAGGCAGCTGAAATGGCCCTTTGAGAATTATTTTTAACTATGGTAATGCTGAAACAACTTGTATAATGTTTGATTTCTGAATGACTATAATGCTTTCTTATGATACCTTGGTTTTGCTTTGCCTTTCATTATATTTTGATTTAGATGATTAATATTGCTGTCATTTTTACTTGATTATTGTTCATAATAAAAAATGAAGACCAATGTGATAACTCACATCAGTACTTTGTGAGCATATATTTGTCTCTGGCATTGCTGTATATTTGATTTTAATAGATATTAGGTTGGATATTTGCAAAGAAAATTCATGTCTTCCACTTTCAAAAAGGCTTAAAATATTTAAAATTGTAGGTGACTCGGAAAAGAAACATTGATATTTGCATTGATCAAAAGAGATTAGATATGTTGATATATCCAGGTTGATACACCAGTTAATTTTATTATTTTACATTTACACTTTTTACAAATTACTAGAAGTGGATGGACATGCATTACGAAGAAATAACAAGCCAGATATATATTTAGGATTATTGGGAAAAGAACATTCTGGCAGGGAAAGGAAAATACAAGGAGTACGAGATTATGTACAAGAATTAAGCTTTCTTGTAAAGTCAATGTGGCATGTAATGATTTTAGATCAGTGACAGTAAGAATGGACTCCTTTGCATCTGGAAAGAAATTTTAAATTCTTTATATCTAAGCATATATTGTTTTATTATTATTGTGTATGCATATATGAGGAGACATGTTTTGATTTATATCATTTTTGCTCTGCTCGATTACTGAAATTAACATTTTAAAGTGTGTTAATATCTGTGACAGGACTTCATGCATTTATTTGGCCGCTGATATGATTCTCCATTCTTTTCTTGGAGTATCTTTTGTGCTAATTATACTTGTGTCCCACAGGCTTTCAGGGAGGCTTTGGAGGCCAAGGTGAGCCTTCTCGGAATATTTCAGTCATTTTAGGAAGCTGTGTTTGGTGGTTGTGGGAGTTGTGTGGATGTGGATAGGTATGTGTAGGGGTACCTGTGCTTAGGTGTACACGAACAGTGACCATTGTGACAAGTGTAGAAAAGATATGAATGTAAATGAATATCTTGCCCTACATATCCATTTGACTGCTTTAACTGTATCTTCTTCAGAAATACATGTATTTTTGATGGAGATGTAATCAAAATCAGATAGATGCATTCACCTTTTGAAGATATTCCTTTTCATTCAGTGTTTGTATGTGTACCTTTTAGTATAAGAAAAAGATGAATGTTGTGGGTAGGAATGAAGATAAACACCACATTTAATTGGAATAGGAAGTATGTAGGGAATCATATAACATTTTTAAAGAGAATATATACTTTAACCCATAAAGTACACACCTCTTAATCTGACACATCAGTAGACAATCATTTCTGTCAATTTTAATTTGTACAAGAGAGGGTCATGTTTTTAGAATTTACAAATTAAAAATCTATAGTATCAAAGACTTAGAAAACATTGCACACAGTATCTTTAAGCATGTTTGAATGTGAGGTTAAGCAAAAAGTGTATCACTTTCACTTTTAAGTTAGTTGTAGAAGGATTGAGGAAAAATGAAGCTTTATAGGGAAAGATGCATAGTAAAATATATAGTTTTTTCACATGCAAGCCCACCAAAAAAGAATAAACAGAATATATTGTGTGTTCTATATTATGCCCAACAGGTGGTCAAGGTGGATATGGTGGTGGTGGACAGCAAGGTGAGCCTTGTATTGCTGTTCTGTTATTTTGAACATTTAACAAACAAGGCTTTTTTTTAAGTGATAGGCTTTGAGTGCGAACTAGTGTCAGAACCATAACTGGGCATGTTAACAGCGAATTGTGAATGGATTGTATTTTTCTGTGCAAGAATTTGTAGTAAGGTATTTCAGAGAATTTTGGAGGGGAGGTTATGAAAATATATGGATGATTGTCTAATGGGATACAGTCAGACATATCACCAAGAGAGGAACAATATTGATGCTTTTATATTTTGATTCTATACATAGTTTTGAGGGGCATGAAAACCTAGTCAAGTGAAGAAGGCGAATGTTGAGATTGATCGCTTGATGCAGAAAATGCTGTGCTTTCTTATTAAACCACTTAAGTCATTCCTAACAAAAACTCCATAATCCTACCAGCAAAATAATATATAGGCCCACCCAAAGAAAAAATTGAATATTTCATATACATTTATTGTGTGCTATGATATATTCTGCAGGTGGTCAAGGTGGTTATGGTGGTGGTGGTGGTGGACAGCAAGGTGAGCCCTGTAACCCTTCTCTGTCTGTCTTTGTCTGTCTGTCTCTACCTATCCATCTCTGTCCATCTATACATGCCTCTTCTTTCCATCCCATTGTCTCTCCTTTTTTTTCCTCATTTACATTCTCTCATTGTCTTCCTCCTTCCCTTCACCTTAGATATGGGCCAAATTCAATTGAATGAAACAGATGTGAATAGACTGTGAATGCAAGGAACCTGACAGTCTGAATTGTTAAACCTGCCTCAAACTTTGGCCTTCACTGTCCACTAGATATGAATTCATACAGGGTGTAGATCATGTGTGGGAAAGTTTATACAGGGAAATTTATGCAGTAGACGGGAAACTAAGAACAGTTTGTGTGATCACCAAGACCAAACCCTAAACCAGTATGTCACAGAATTGTATATAGGTGTTTGTGAAGTTGTACTATCATGTCTTGTAGTTAAATTTGAAAATCCAGCCATGGAAACTTTAACACTTTCAAAGAAATGCATATAAATTGCTTTGCAATTTGAATAAAGCAACTGCTTAAATATAATCATGTGGGTTTTGAAATACATTATAGTTCCAGTAACTTGCTCATTAGAAAAGAAAAGAAAAAAAAAAATCAAATGTGCCACTACTCAGAATGTGTTGTAATATATCTTGCAGGTGGTCAAGGTGGCTATGGTGGTGGTGGCCAACAAGGTGAGCCATGCATTTCAGTGTGATGTGTGACCCTTTTTTTCTACTTTTGAAACTAGGTAGAAGGCAAAGAACAGTGTTAAACCCTTTATTCAATCCATTTGAACCTTTGTAACCTGGTTTATGATACGAAAAGGGTTTATTGTCAGGCATTGCAGTGTATGATTAATATTAGATTAATTTCTTTTGCAGATTTGATTTGAATTTTTTTTAAGGGTTGATCATTACAACTAACTTAAATGTTATCTCTGTGTTTGTGTGTGCTTGCAATTGTTGAAAATTCTCTGCTTGCAATAGAAACTCCATTTTAGCTCCATAATATTTCTCTGAAAATCACTTACCTTTCCATATAATACCTCATAATTTTAACTCGATGTTATGTCTGTCATGCAGGCTTTCAGGGAGGCTTTGGAGGTCAAGGTGAGCCTGGAGTACTTGTTCCATCTTGTTTATTTGCAATTTACCTGGAATTACATGGACAGTCAATTCAACATTCACAATTCAGGGTATTGATTATTAATTGTCTCAAGGTATCATCAGATAATGGAATTGGAGTGACATTGGAAGAGTTTGCCAGGAGTTTACTTTCTATACAGTAACATCTTCACACATTTCAAGACTATTAGAGTAATTCTAAGAGGAAAACTCTCAGAATCTGAATGAAGAAAATGAGTCTCATAAGAGAAGGACACAGGGCAGATTAAAGGAATATTAATTAAGTATATACTATAATATATCCTGCAGGTGTTCAGGTTGGCTATAGTGGTGCTCAGCAAGGTGAGCAACATGTTCTGCTTTGCTGTCCTGTATAAAACCTGTTGAAACAACCCTTTGCAATAAGGCTGTCAAGTTATAGGCTTCTGAGCAGTCTCATTTTTAAGGCTATAAAAGCTGTTGCAGAGCATAGAATTTGCATTTTTTTGACGGAAATTACACACTTGCTCATCTTTTATTAAACCAATCGCCTTGATGACGTCCTGTGACACCCTGTCATGTCATGGAAACCCCCCCCTCCCCCTCACACTTAGATGTCTTTGTGCCATGTGTAGTCAAACTTGCTCAAAGTTGTGCACACAAAACAGTTGAGATTGTATGGCCCTGGCTGTGTTTGTTCTTTGAAAGTAGGCTTAAAGCCTCTTTTTACTATCATCAGAATCATATGTACTGCAATTAAGAGTAGAAAGAGCAGGGTGATTTTAGGTTTCCCATATTTCTGCATTTTCCCTCGAGCAACTGATTCCACATGACCCTCGACATATTGTTCGGTATGGCACTCGGGGATTCCATCATCCTTAGTTTAAGTTAATGGATTTGCAGTGCCTTAATGATATCCTTTCATATTAATATGACTGACTTAAGGACTATTAGAACTGTCAAATGCTAAAGCACTACCCCCTTCTCCCATTAGGTGAAGATGCACTTGATGGGTTGAGGGTAATTATTTGATTCTTGGCAGGGTGGTGGTGACGAGAATTTGAAAGGAAATAATGATATCTAGACATTTTCCATTCATTCAGTAGTCCCCAGCCCCTCTTTTACATATTTGGCTTAATTTTCATGATTTTATTATATATATTTTAAATGGAATGTCATTTTTGTTGCAGATTACTTAATTCAGCAATATTTGCAAATCTGTTAGCTGCTATCCCTTTTAACAATAAGATTTAGATATATTAGCTGTGATTAACTCTTCTAACATAGATGTTTTCTTCTTTCGCATTTTAAAATATCACTAATAATCCTAATATATCCTTGTCATGCTCCTAAATAAAATCGTCAAGAAATTGAATTCCAGTTTACTTTGCATTTTGCCAAAGATTACGCAGAGATAGACTAGCTTAGAAAAAAATATAAATGCCTTGAGCTTTCATCCTTGCCTTTGACATCATTGTCTGGATTACCAAAAAGAGAACATACGTATGTGTATAGGTGAATATAGCAAATAGCAAATTTTTTAAGGTTGTAGGAATAATGTGAATGACTATTATCCTACAGGCTATCAGGGAGGATATGGGGGTGGACAGCAAGGTGAGAATGATAGCCCAAGCACCTTCAGAATGAAGGAAAATAATTACCCTTCGTATAAGGAAATAAGAGTTTTTGACACTCTTATTGCTTGCATGCTTGAGGCGGCAGAGCATGGTGAAAAAGACTTGGAATTTTTATTTTTATAATTGTTGCTATAGTTCTCATCATCATATTAGTTTTTACCTGTTTTTGTTTATTTTTGTTCTTCGTGTGCTAAGTACATATTTGGTATTTTGATGCTTGTGAAAATGTTTAATGGGTAGTGTTTAAACTTTTTTTTTTTTTTTTTCTTCTTCTTCTTCTTTTCTTTTCAGGTTCTTATCCTTGTGTTATTGTTTGAGATGGAAATAGTCTTTACATTTCACAAAGATATATCAACAGGTTTTTTTTATAATACCCTAAATGGAAGTTCCATAAGGAAAAATACGTAGTCTCTGACTGGACTTTTATAATTTGTAGTTGCTTGTTCTATTGCTTGGATAATTATTTTATATAATGATGGACTTCATCTATGTTTGTAGTTTTAGTTTAAAGTCATTTTTGGTTATAATTTGTGTAAAGCTGTTTTAGTGAATCTTAACCCATTGGCACATGGAATAAGTAATGTCCATTATAGTTTGTTTGTTTTTTCTTTCTTTTTTCCGCATAGATACCTCCACAAGTGCATATCCACCAGAGTTAATTAATAGGTCTACTTTATCTCTGTAGCAATGAAAAAAATATATATATTTCTAAAAATCAGTGAAAAGGGTATACAGGTGAGATAGGTAGGACTAGCAATTAACTTGTTGACTTGTGGAGCTACCTGTGTATAAATAGAATTGAATAGACTGAAATTTGTCAAGTTGGTTTGACTTTTTATTTTATTTTTATGGTTGTGTTATCTCTTTTAACAATTGTTATGTAGTAATGTGCCCGACTTTTTTCTTTCTTTCTTTTCTTCTCTTCTCTCTCATTTCTTTCTTTCTCACTTTTTCTTCTTTAACTTTGTATTTTATTTGTTCCCTGACAGAAGCAGGTACCCAAGAATCAAAGAGAGGTTCGTGAGGCCAATTATATCAGATTCTCAGTTTGGCTCTTATAATTAACAATTTGTTTTATGAAGTCTAATAGCATATACTTAAAGATAATGGAGGTGTATGTTTGTGTGTTTTTTTGTTTTTTTTGCCAAACTTATAGAACCCAATTAATTATCCTTTTATTATATGTGTATATCAAAGTGGAATTTGAAATTTTGGTTTATTTCTATGGATTTGATGCATTATGGTCATGTGTCTAACATTAGTGTTAAATGAGTGAAGTTTTGTGCCCTTTGTTTTACCCAATTGTATTTTATGATTTTTTGCTTAGGTTGCTGAGAGCCTTTCCTGTGCATGAATATAACTTTCCTGTGATACAAGTTGCGAGTTTGCAGGATTCTGACTAGTGTGCATTGCCGTTTCCTTTCAAATATATGTTAACAGTGTAAAGAGCCTTCTGTATATTACTCTATGAATAATTGAAACTGTCTTGCCTCATTGGATCTGTTTACATTGCAAATTAAGTTTTGACATGCTTGTAATTTTAATATATTTTCTTCTTTCCTTGAAGGTGGCTATGGAGGACGAGGAGGTGGCCGCGGAGGGCGTGGTGGTGGAGGTGGAAGTGGCTTCTCCTCAGGAGGCGATCGAGTCCAAGGTGGCTGGAACCAGGGCGGAGGATACAACCGTGGCGGCGGAGGCTACGACAACCGAGGAGGCGGCGGAGGCTATGACAACCGAGGTGGCGGCGGAGGCTATGATAACAGGGGAGGGGGTGGTGGATATGATAACAGGGGAGGTGGTGGAGGCTACGATAATCGGGGTAGCTATGACAATCGTGGTGGTGGTGGCTACCGAGGCGGTGGCCATGGTGGCTATGATAATAGGGGTTATGACAACAGAGGCAGGGGCCGAGGGAGGGGGGGAAGAGGAGGTAATAGGTACTAGGCTAACACTTCTAAGACTTCATTTAAGGACCGTTGATAAAAAGTTTTCACCATTGGCTGACCTGGAAAAAAATGTGAATGTATATCCTAGCATGTATCTATTTAAAAAGCATATTCGACAACAGATGAACAAATTAGGATTTAATCAGAGCAATACTGTTCATTCTCCCAGATTTCTTTTGAAAGCTTTTTGTCAAAGACACTGAACCATGAACAAAATGTCTTCCTGTAGTCATCAAAAAGAGAGAAGCATTTTTTGTTCAATTTTTTTTTATTATTTTTTTTTTCCCCCATTGGCCCCAAGTAATTTTAGACACAGAAAATGTCTAAAAAGAATGGCCTCCCTCCCCTGTTTTTTTGTTTTTGTTTTTTTTACTTTTTTTTTCCCCCACCTCTTCTGTCATTATCACCACCATTGATAATTTGTATCAAATGAAGGAAAAGTGTGTTTTTGATGATAACATCAATAATTTGTTTGTGTATGGGAATAGTGCATGGTTGCACTATTGTTACTATTGATATGTTGTTTTGTATGAGCTTAACCAGTGAAAATAACACAATGGAAGACAGGTGTATTCTGATTTTGTAACATGATGAAAGTCAGTGGTGAACTTTGGTAAGAAAGCCAATATCAGTTAGGTATTTATAACAGTATATAGATAAGATACATGTAAGATTACCGGTGATTTGCTTTCCACTTTGTTGACTTTTTTTTGTGACACCGAAGGCTAAATTAACATTGAAGAAATTAATTACGATTTAAAGTTTGACTCAAAGGCAAAGAATTGAAGAAATATGTTTATTGCACTATTATCCAGTGCCAAATTGTCGAGGCTAGCATGCATGCCGTTAAAACTAATGCTGTGAATTTGCTTATTTAATTTTTTTTACAACTTTTTGTTAAGTCTGTTATTATTTTTCTTAAAATCATTGCTTTGAATCATACCAGCTATTTTTGCATTGAAAGTGGCACAAATTTATTTTCATTACACTTCTGTATATTATATATGAAAGCAGTTTCCTTCACTTTTTGTATGCAAAGCAGATTCTGGAAAGAAAAGGGAAGGGACATGCTAAAAAGAAAGTCTTCAGCTTTTTACATGTGTACACAAAAGAATACAGTCTTGCATTTTCATCGCAGCTGGTTTTTGCTTCTGTCCAACAGTAATATATTAATATTTGTAAAATGTAGTCATACCTTCCCTCAGATAAAAAAATGACATCATATTCAAGAGTACTCCAACATCCGTCTTGTAGCTGCATTCAAATACAGTATGTTCTTTTTAAGCAGATATTGCTTACCAAGGCTGCTTTGGAACCCTTAAGTGTGTGTAATAAAAATGATAATAGAAATATACCAAAGAAATTTTGTTTTATATCCTCAACATTACCTACAGATCCAATTATCAAATGCTTGGGCAGTTCGTAGTGGGACATGGTTAAAGTGTGTGAAAATGGGCATGTAATGAAAATATTTAGCATTTTAGACTTGGTGGCAAAGTATTACACATAGATTGACAAAATGTTAAATACTAGGTAAATACTTGGCTCTGCTTGAACTTCTGTGGCAAGTAATTTGTTCCTTGGTATTCAGTGTGAAACGTGGTGGTTATCTCGTCTGTTAAATATTATTAGGATATTGATTAAAATCTTTGAAGCCATAAGTTGCCTCGTTTATATTTTAACTCAATGCTGATGGGTTGGTATGTTTGTACATACAATACCCACTAAGAATTTAGTTTCTTGTTTATACATGGATGACTTTACAAGTACTTAGTTGCAAAGGAATCAATAACTGATCCTCCCTATTTCACCGGTTAACTCTTCCTTATTATCAGAAAAAAGTTTGAATTTATATAAATATTGTTGATAACATTTCACCTTAATATCAATTAAATTAATTATAAAAGCATTAGGAAATAAATCCTGTAAATTCAGGGAAAGCAGAAATCATATGCTTGCAAACTGATTCCTTGGTGGCAAAGCACTTGTAAAACCATCTATCTATTCACTAATATTGGATTAGGAGAGCCATTTATATTGCATTAGATAAGATTATTCTCTGTTCAGGCCAGCAGCCACATGTAGAGGTGCTAAACAATGGGAAACTGCTTGTTTATCAAACAGTATCCTATATAGATATCCACTAGTGCCCAGTGGTTATGCCCACTCATGTGAACAGTTGTTTAGAATAACTTCAAAAATTTTTGTGCCATAAACCTTTGTTTACAGCATTTCTGTATACTTATTAATCCTTCTACAGGTAATGGTTAATGTTTAAAAAGTAAATATGTGTGCAAGACATCAAAGATCATATATAGGAAGGTTTAGTATCAAAAAGGGTAAAGGAAGGTGAATTATTAAATGTGCCACACTTCAAAAAATTTGCAGCAGTTTAGGATAGTATGATACTGAAATGGGTAAAAAGGATAAGTAAATGAGGCAAGGCAGGGATTAGTAGGAGAAGAATGTGAGAAAGAAGATGGATGGCAGTCCCTTTTGAGTGTAGAGGGAACGGGAGCAGAGAGATGAGGATGGATGAGGGATAATGTTTTTTGGGGTCATGATTATAAGATTTTAATGTCTTAAGACTTTCTGAAAGGGAGTTCTGTGGGGAGTTTGAGAAGCAAAGGTTTTCTTATGAGGGGTAGAAGAGGGGACAGACATCTAAGGAGGAAGAGGTAGATGTATGAAAAAATGGGGTGGGATATTTTGTCATAAAATAGGTAGAGCAAGGAGGAGGGGTAGGCACTGGGGAAGTGGTAGAGATTGGAGTGTCTGGATTTGTAAAGGCAAAGGAAATTGACTGGGAGAGGAGGGGAGGAGAAGAGACGAAGAGATGCAGAAACATCTTGGAAAGGGGGAGAGGAATAGCAAAGGACAGCACTGGAGTAGGGATCAAGAGAAAAACCTAGACTGCATGCTTCTTGCCAAGTTTGAATCTGAGCACTGCTACCTGCCTCAAATTGCATGTGGGACAACCCCTATAAAGTACATGTGTGCACTGCACTGATCAGTTTGAACCATTATGACTAAGTTGGGCAGATGGAGGGCAGTGGGCTGTGGAGCAACAGTGCTTGGCAGGGTGGCCAAAACACCAACATTCTGATATTGACGGAAAGAGTCCACCAATGTCAACTTCATGGGGGAGGTCATGTCTACAGAAGGAAATCTTGGCAATTGACTTTGTAGGAGTTTGGTGGCCTCTGGATGGAATAGGTAGCACTGTACTGATATTACATCATAGTCAATAAGGCCAGCAAGCAGGTCGTCTTCACAGTCTGACCAATCTTTATTGCAGACAGGGCAATTAGCCAGGGAAATGGAAGCAGTTCCAGTACAAGTATTAAGAAGACTATGGCTGGGCAGGATTAGGTTTGCCAGTGAGGTCAGTCAGGGTGGATAACGTACGTGCTTGGGACTCGGATGTAACTGACAAGGCATGAACTTATCAACTTGTTTTTGGAGACTTTGTTGGAAGAGGAAGGTATTATCGGAGTAAGGAGCTGTAGGAGAATTAAAAAATCAATCCCAATTTGCTGGGCTAAAAAAAAATAGGACTCAGAAGAATTGTAGGGGTGGAAGTAATAGAAGGGCAAGGGCATGAGGAAGAAAGGGTAATACTGTAGAGAGGTGGACAGTAATGATGAAGAGCAGTAATAAGGGAGGAAGGGGGTTGAAAATGAAGAAGATCGGAGGATGAGATGAAGTGGATGATGTTGGGAGAAAAGAAAGTTTTCTGAAGACTGGATATTGACCTGGATGGGTGAATGGACTGAACTGACAGGAGGTATCAAGGAAAAACTTCAAAGGATAGCCAGGGGTTGGGGAACTGCAAAGTTTAAAGTTAGAAGGGCTAATTGATAAATAGGCAAGCCTCAATGTCCCTAATAAGAAAATACAAAATTATTATTGGCCATGGTAATCCTGGATTATATAAAGAAGAAAAACAATTTACCCCTTAGTCCCCATGAGGAGTAAGGGCTAGATAACTCAACAAGAATACCTTGCCCATGGCCCCCTCACGCCATTCTGAACTAACCCAAAGGTAGCCTTTTATTTTTTCAACATGGCACTTACATTTTAGGAAGAGGAGAGGAGTAGGGTTTGGATAAGAACAGGAAAAGGAAAGAAAGAAGAAGAAAAGACCTTGCAAAATTAGTTGAGCCGAGGGCTGAGGCCTTAGATAGGGGATATCTCTAATATTGGCCTTGGTCTTCATCTCC
>NW_020868735.1:200609-203109 GCF_003789085.1 Penaeus vannamei
TGACAGAATGCAGACAGGCACAGAGGTTGCAGCAATCATCTGAAGCCAAACTACCATAGTCACCACCTATTCTGTCACTACACTAGGTTTCTGTATACTAAAACTACTGTACATTGAATCTAATTTCCTATTATCATATTTGTCTGTATTCTAAAGAAATACCATTTTTAATTTTACCTATTACAAAAAAGTTTCATCTATTATCATCTTTCAGGTTTCTGTTAATTTTACGAATTCTAAACCACAAAGAAACCATGCAATGCAATAGACCACAACATATCAATTCCATTTCCTTGCCATATATACATTTATTCTCATTTTTCTCTACATACTCGTCATCTACTTTACTTCTTTACATTGTCATTTTACATTTTTCGGCCTTTTCTTGAAGCCTCTTTTTCTTCCTCACATCCCTCCCCTTTTCTTCCAGTATCTCCTCACCTTTTGCTATAATTCCTTTGCCACGGACATATCTCTTCAAAAAACTAAAACTGCTTTCGTGCGAGGAGAAAAAAAGCCTCGAATTTATGTCTTTCCTGGGATATTAGACGAAATCACTGGAATAGCTACTGACTCGCACTTGTTCTGCTCCGAAAGTGTCAACAAACATTGGCCGCAAAGGGAGTTCGATTCGATTCTTGCGTCTATACTTTGAGTAGATTTAGATTCCTTATTTTTCCCACTTATAAGAAATATCCGCTATTTTATAAAGTATCTCGATTGCTGTTAGTTTTCTATTAGTAGTTTTTTTTATGTTCCTTGTTTTCATTATAATTTTTAGAGTTGTGATGTCATGATGCTTCTATTTTAATCTCGAGGCTTTACTACAATTGGTGTGGGATTCTTTTGTGAAGGGATCGCTTTTGTTATTTTTGTATCTATTGTTACATTGTTATTGTTCCATAGAATTTTTCGACTTCTATCGTTTATTATCATCACTATTATTGTTATTGTTTTTATCATTATAGTTATCATTATCATTATTATATTACTATCATAACTATAATTGTTATCATCATTATCATTATTAGTATTGTTATTGCTATGTTTATTATAAATTTTACTTATATTACTATTATTGCTATCATTATTATTATTATTATTATCATTATTATTATTTATTATTATATTATTATTATTATTATTATTTTATTATTTATTATTATTATTATTATTATTATTATTATTATTATTATTATTATTATTATTATATTATACAATATAATATTATTATTAATATAATCATTATTATTATCATTGTTATTATTATTATCACTATTTTTTTTATTATTATTATCATTTTATTGTTATTATTTTATTATATTATTATTATTATTATATTATTATTATTATTATTAATTATTATTATTATTATTATTATTATTATTATTATTATTATTTTATTATTATTATTATTATCATCATCATAAATATTATTGTCATTACTATATTACTATTATTATTATCATTATCATTATTATATGTTATTATCATCGCTATTATTATTACTATTATCATTAGTAGTAGTAGTAGCAGTAGTAGTACATTATCATTTATCATCATCACTATTAGTAGTAGTAGTGGTATCATTATCATTATCATTGTGATTATTATCCTTATTGTTATCATTATCACTATTTTTATCATTTCATTATCATTATTGCTATTATTAGTATCATCATTATTGTTATTATTATTATTATCATTATCATCATCATCATTATTATTATCATTATTATCATAATCATTTTTACTGTTATTATTATCATGATCATTACCATTATCCTTACTATTATCAGTATTATTATCATTATTATTATTATTATTATTATATTATTATTATTATTATATATTTATTATATTATATTATATTATTATTATTATCATTATAACAATGATAATAATTATAATTATTAACACTACCATAATCATTATTATTATCATTGTTATTATTATTATCACTATTTTTTATTATTTTATCATTATTATTTTATTATTTTATTATTTACTATTATTATTATTATTATTATTATTATTATTATTATTATTATTATTATTATTATTATTATTATTATTATTATTATTATTATTATTATCATAATCATCATCATCATAAATATTATTTCATTACTATCATTACTATTATATTATTTTATTATTATATAATCATCATCATCATCATAAATAATATTGTCATTACTATCATTACTATTATTATTATCATTATCATTATTATTATTGTTACTATCATCGCTATTATTATTACTAACATTGTTATTATCATTAGTAGTGGTAGTAGCAGTAGTAGTATCATTATCATTATCATCATCACTATTAGTAGTAGTCTTGGTGGTGGTATCATTATCATTATCATTGTGATTATTATCCTTATTGTTATCATTATCACTATTTTCATCATTTCATTATCATTATTGCTATCATTATTATCATCATTATTGTTATTATTATTATTATCATTATCATCATCATCATTATTATT
>NW_020868735.1:210609-223109 GCF_003789085.1 Penaeus vannamei
ATACTATGTTAGCAGTATAAGAAGACAATACTTGAAAGAATATCTTTTTTAACATGCTGTTTGTTCCTCTGTAGGGGATGTTGCAGAGAATATAGTAAATGGAGAAACCCCAAAGAAAAAGAAGAAGAAGAAGAAGAAGCAACAAGAGGAAGCAGCAACAGAAGAGGCAGCCACAGAGGAAGCACCAGCAGCAGAGGAGGTCGTAGAACCTGTAGCAGAGGAAGTAAGTAGAGAAAAGGAGCAAAAGAACTACACACCTGTAAACGCACATTTTGATCTGCTTAACCAACACGTGTAATCTCGGTACAAACATTATATTAAATTTTTTTTTTTTTACAGTAAACTAGAAATGTTCTCACATTTTCCCTCCCCTTCAGGTTACTGAAAAGAAAAAGAAAAAGAAGAACAAGGTAGTCGTACAAGAAGAAGTAGCAGCACCAGAAGAACCCATGCACATTGCTGAGAATGGCATCTCAGAAAAGAAAAAGAAGAAGAAGAAGAAGAACCAAGCAGCAGTAGTGGAAGCAGAGCAGGAGACTGCAGTAGTAGAGGAGGAAGTGCCAGCTGCTGAGGTAACGACAAAGAAGAAGAAGAAGAAGAAGGCAGTAAAGGAAGCGGTTGATGAATAGGCAAATTAACTAGTTTATTTGATAATTATAATATTTTTTCTGCTCCTAGTACCTGTTAAAAAAAAAAAAATCAGGTATTTTGTGCTAAAATATATTGCTTATTTCTTGTGCTTATGTACTAGACAAAAGTGAAAATCTCATTTTAGGCAATTTTTATTTTAATTTTTTTGTATTCCTGACTTTTCTGTTAATGTTGCAAATTGTATTTATTTGCTGTGAGAAAAAAAAAATAATGAGAAACTATTCAAATATGATATCATGTTACGGATGAATTAAAAGTTTGAATTTCTTTTTAAACTACCTGGAATTTATGAAAAGACTTTGGTTAAATTAAGCTCCTTGTTATTTTTGTAATAGTGTTATTTAAACATGAAAGTTTTCAATATTTACTGTTACTGTTCTTTTTGGGGAATTTTCAAATTTCAGACATTTTAGAAAAAAATATTGTATGCTTGTATGTCTGTCTGTGTATGTGTGTATGAGTGGAAGACAAATGAACATTGACACTACAGTGTAATACACTATTCAATAAACATTTGTACTTGATGATTTAATATCATTGTTACCTTCATTTTACTGAATAAGGTCTGAAGTACAGGCATCAGTCAGTAACTTCTGTACTGAAATAATAGTAGCAATAAACATTAAAATATTTTTCCCAAACACCTAAGGAATGAGATTAATAGATAAGGAAAGGTAGGCTTTGTAATAGCCGAAATGCTTGTGGACTACAATGTTCAGATGAATAATAAGCTACAGTGGGAAGTGTATGTGTACATGTACACCAGCCATCAACATGTAGCATTATATACTAAAGAAATATTACTGTCTTCTTCTTATCTGGTCAGGGATATATATGTATTTTTTAAATCTGCATTGTATTTGCACGTATTTTACTCAGCATCACCAACCTTTCTCCGTTGGTCTTGTTTTTTTCTGCCTCTCTCTGTCTTTTCCCCTCACTCACTCGCACAAACCTTATTTGGGTTTTAGATGTGGTTGACAATAGAATTTAATGGGGTCGCCTATTTTTTATTATTGTTATTTCTTGAAAATTTTCTGCCTCGTTAACAGCTAAGGTCATTAACGTCATATTCAAAATATTGTGACATGTTGAGGCTTGTGGGCAAAGCCTCCTGGTAAAGAAAAGTCATACAGCACTATGATAAAATGTTGCGGCGAAAATGGGTAAACCTTAGTTAACGGTTAGGACGAAATGTAAGATGCCAAAGATTGTAGAGCACTACAAGCTAGTATAGTAGTGAAAAAGAGTAAATAGGGTAGAGCAAATGGAGTATGAAGGCCATTCTGAACTGGCACAAAGCCAGCCTTTTGGTCATTCATTTGGCACTAGTACCATGCCTGTGTTGTTTTAGTCTCTTGGTTTAGTATCAAAAAAAGAAAGAGAACATAAAAAGTAAAAAGTATCTCTTGTCTTGAATGTTGTAATAATGTGCATTAAGTTCCACAGCAGTGTTTTAAATTTTTCATTCAGTTTAATAGTAGAAAATATTATATATATGATGATGTGTAATTAATTATACTGTAGGCATCAGTAAGATCACATAAGGATATCTACTATTTTTCAAATTAAACAAAGTCAATAAAAAGCATAATATTTATAGGTAATTACTCCATTTAAAAGTCATATCATGTATGTCATTTATTTTCAAAATTTACATGATAGTATATATAAGTAAGTAGATGAGTAAATAGTGAGTTGATGTAAATGACAGATTTGACAGTTTTTGAGCCCACTATACTATAAAGAAATGAACTTTTCAGAATTATCATAATATACCATTCCAGTTCAACCCCAAATAAGTATACATCTCTCATTCTTCATGAAAACTTTGTGCATCATTCAAGCAAGCAATTTTCATTCTTTTCTTATTTGCAGCTTGGCTTCCTATAGTCCAAAATACTATTTGTTTGAATGTAATTTTTAAACACTGCATGACATAAAAATGTTCACTCAATATCTGGTAAATATAAGTAGATATCTAAATTGCAGAATATCTTGTATGTAAATGGATAAAATGAAAGTTAGCATCTAATTTTTAGCCTATATATCCAGCAGTAAATTCCCATCCCCCTTCATCTTATTTCCCAATTCGCTTCTGCATTTCTGGGGGAAACTCTTCTATACTTGATCTTGCACAATCAAGGCAAAACCTCTTAGTGTAAAAGATGCTACATGAGGATGCCTGACACACAACTCTCTTACAAGCCACACATTCTGATCCTAGTAAGAGAAAGGATTTTGTGCCGGCACTTTGGAATGGGTCTTTCATCATATAACAGTTCTCCAGAAATGTGATATCCTTATGAAAAGGTGGTTTACAGCCATAGTAGTTATAGGACTCCGTCAAACCACACACTTCACAGAGAAATGTTCCGCCTTTTTCATTCTTCATGTTGATGTCACTTGCTGTTGCCATAGTTGGGTTTCCTCTACAGTTTACGGTGATGTTGGTTCCCAAATGACATATTTTGAACACAATAATGTCTTCACTTCACTTTGTGGTGGTCGTTTCTCTGAGCTGAAACAGCAAAAGCCAAATCCAAATAATCTTATTATTGTTAAATTGTATATCAAACTTCTTAATGTTACCCATCTTTTTTGCCACTGAGAACCCCTTTACTTAAATAATTTATCTACTCAAGAAAACAATGTTATACACTAGCAAGCAACAAACTAATTTTCGTAAATTGATCAGCTAGGTGAATAATTATGTTACAGTATGCAATTAAATAAACGTTAATATTTTAGGAAACTTTTTTTTCATAGCAGCCTTATTATCAGTAATCTTGCTGCTGCCTCTTGATATTTTGACCATAATACACAGCCTCTAATTCTACCTTATCAAACCCCCAGGGATTTGTTGACAACCAAATGGTAACCACTAGGAACAATTATCATAACATTCTTTAGGTGAAATTGGAATTACACATTTACTTTTCAGTTCATGTAACATCTGTACTACTGATTTTTATATAAATTCATATGTTATAATATTCAGTTTGTTGAAGCATAGAAACTATTGAAGTTCCCTGGTAGTTTGAAAGAATATTTGTTGCTTAATCTTTTGATGTACACTGTTTACTGTATATTTGAAGATCGGGTCAAAATGTGTACCTGAATATGCTATTACGAATTGCCTTCTCAAGTGCCAAGTACATGGTAATATTTCACCATACTATTTGGTAAATAAAATAAAATAAAGTAATATTCAAAAATATATTTAATAACAAATGACTAGATGACAAAATACAAACAAAAAACAAGAGTAGAACCTGAGAAAGTTCTTTATGCTTTCATAAACATATTTCCCTGTGTTTAAAGGCTGCCCTTAAAATGAGGGTATTTGCATCCAAATGTGTTCTCTGACCAATGGCCTGATATTAAATACATCTATAACATGCATCAATATGGTCATTTTAAGCACTACAATTATGAGATCAGATTGAGTGCATTAATGTGAACATATTGATGTTTTTTTATAGATGAAAGTTTTAAAAGTAACAAAATAATAAATGCATTTTTGGACAGACATGCCTTCAAATATAGTAGGTAATATACATAACTCTAACTCTCTATCATTTTAAACTCAAGCTTCCATGTAGTAACATTTATAATGTCTGAAAGCCTATTAAAAAGAACTGAGAATTATTTTAAGTTTTAAAATAATAAGGAATTGAATTAACCCACAACTTCACTGAATGTAATAGACCCACTATTTTATTAAATACAACTAAAAAGTCCATAAAGTTTCTACCCGAATTCAACAATTGACTAAAAACAAAAAGTAGGACCATTTTACTTCACAAGTTTTTATGTGACCTTTTAAAATAAGAACACATGGAACTTCACAATTACGATTACCAACATTTTCCCATGAGAATACAAAAAAATGATAAATGTATAAACTGTAAGCATAATACACATAAATAATGCAAGTGGTGGTTTGGAATACATACTCTTCAGATAAATAGTGAGTGAATTAATAACTGTTAACTTTCCAGCCTGTGATAATATGCTACTGGTGATAATATAATCCCTACATTGCATAACATGTGTTGATAATACTGGTCTCCAACTGTATGTCTGACTATATGAATAAAACCAACTAGAGATTTATCATGTGTTATCAGGCCAACCCATCATGAATTTCAATTAAATGCAATGTACAATATATATATTATACAACAAATATATACTTGGTCATCCTAGAATCTCAGTTACATGTAAGTTATTACTTTGGAGTATATTTTGATTGGAAATAACATTAAAATGATTCCAAACTGAGTAAGTACTGCATTATCAATCCATTCTTTCTTTGATTTAGGTATGTTTAATTCATTTTTTCTTTTGAGGCTTCAATGGGCCACCATGGAGGCCTAAACGTTTTTACAACCATATCATTGGCTTTCAGAGATTCAGCAGCTAAGCATTCTTTAACTCTTAAAAGCCCTATCCCATACTGACCATCTATTCCTCGAACCTTTCCTACAGATTTTCCCTTCTCATTGATTATATTTGTATCGTAAGCAAGAGTGGAAGCGTCACCAGGAAATATGAGAGGCATGTACCTCTTGCGCACAACACCAGTGTGGAAAGTTCTGGCAGTAAGTTCTTGTCCTATGTAACAGCCTTTGTGAAAACTAACTCCATGAAGATAATCTAGATTGGCTTCAAGTGGCAAGCATTTTGTTGGTGGGAGCTCCTGCAGCCCTTCACCAACACCCAACTTATAACGCAAAAACTTGAAAATCTCTTTATCAAGTTCTACATCTGATACAATGTCTGTGATATGTTTTTTGTCTGGAACAACAAGCCTGTGTCCTAGATATTTCATCCTTGGATCTCTTGTCACAATGACATCGCTCACAGTGTCTTTCAAGTGCAGGAGGACCTCAGATTCTGCTTTTGGATTAAGGTATAAAGACTCTACATCAACCTGTGTAATACTGTCCATGTCTAATTCTGGCTCAAACACAGCCCATACATTAAAGTCTTCTAGAGGTTTAATGTCAATTTTCCTTCGCACTTTGTACATCTTCAGATGCCTCACTAAATGGTCCAATTTTTCACGGTCACATTCAACTAGATAACTCTCCTCATGCCTCTTGTAAATAATGGTATCAAAGACAACTCTGCCTTGAGTGTTGAGCATCATTGAGTACATGCTTGTTGCTCCTTCTAACAGGTGATTCATGTCATTTGTGACAAGGCCTTGCAGGAAAGCAGAAGCCTCTTTGCCATTTACTTGCACTAAGCTCCTGCTTGACTGCACTTCAGCACTAAGATTTCTTTGCATGGAATAAGAAATGCTGGCCCAATTTCTTCCAGCATGTACTGTCTGGCGACACAATCTACTAAATACATGCAACATGATTTGCGTTCTGGAGTAAATTACCAAAAAACTTTACTGTGCTCCTTCAGATGGCTGGTTCTTGGAAAGTCCTCAAGTACCTGGAAGAAATAAAGGTTTCCTCAGTCCTTCTATACTATAAGTAATTCATATAATAAATTTGGGCAAATCTTACTTATACACAACTGCACCTACAACTCGCCTACATGTGGCCACATAATAACCAGTAAACCTCCACTACATATACCATGGTAAGACTGAGCTTGTAGACCTCCCACGTAACTAATTACCATCCAGACTGTAAAGTATTTTTCTTGCACAGGGAATATTACATCTTTTCATGTGCAGAAAACATCATTTTGTCTACATTTGTGTGGATGGATGATGAAACAAGTGCATGGGAAGGATAAAAAAATCTTATGTGTGGAAGATGATTTAAAAAAGAACTAAGCGTGAGCGGAAAGTTACCAGAGAACTACATTTGCGCAGACAGAATTTGACCAAATAATTTTTGCAGACCAAACTTTACAGTCTGGATTATCATATCAGAAACTGTCGAAGCTTGGTTTGGACAGCATATACACATGTTGGAGAATTGTTCGTCTTTGCCAGAGTACAGACAGTAGGGAAGACAAGTGATTGCTTGACAATACCACAATATCAGGTTGCATATAGGTTTGTATGGCTTTCATAAAATATTACAGCAAAATGCATGTGGATTTGGATAGAACACAAGCAATGTATATTATACATTTCTAATAATTATGTTTTAGCAATCACTTTTCCTCTATATCCACATGTTCCTATTCCCAATTACAAGTAATCCTATCACACATAATAGTCGAATCGTAAATACAAATATATAATATAACGAGACATTACTGTGCAAAAATTGACCAGGGCTTTAAACTTTGCAAAAATAACTCTTTTTAACGTTTTAATATCTACTTAAACCACAGATCATTTGCTAAGTGATACTCAATCCCCATGGTGACTTAGAACTAAATTGGATGCTCAGAAAACAGAAGAGAATAATAATTTAGACAGCTGAAATGACGTACGTGCTCTCGGTCGAAATTCTGTGCAAATGATGCAACAGTTTGTAACTGTGTTTATGAAGTGATCTCCAGACAATAACAATATTTATGAGTTCCTGATGATATATTTTGATGATTCCTCTTCTTCTGTTGTATCTATATCTGGGCACAACCGCTGTTAAAGGATTTACATAAATTTGATATATGTTTTGTGATCCCGTTAAAAGACATAAAAATATTAGTAAACATTCTAGTAAACAAGAATGCATTTAATAGTTAAGCAAACTTACTTACCTATATATAAACTAATGTTGAAATAATTTACTTCAAAAAGACTATAGTTTGCCTCAATAACTTATAATAATGTACAATAATATGCATTATATAATATTTATTCGGAAAGTTAAGTACTTATAATAAGGAAAGAACACTGTGCTTATTATTCGCACTGTACCAGCTGATCCTCCTTCAAGATGCGGCAACTTCGGCCCCTTCTCGTATCACACTCAGGGAACTATAAGAATAGTCAATGGACACGATTGAAGATTCTGCACAGGTGTCTCTCCACGTCACTGAGAAACTCTT
This sequence comes from Penaeus vannamei, assembly GCF_003789085.1. NCBI lineage: Eukaryota > Metazoa > Arthropoda > Malacostraca > Decapoda > Penaeidae > Penaeus > Penaeus vannamei. The sequence goes on from NW_020868735.1 coordinate 218,236, forward strand.
GCAAGGAAGATAATGATACGTCAGCTCAGAAATACAAGAGAACAGTTCTCTTGCCTGCGACAAGTTTCCCTCTTCGGGTAGAAGGAGCAAAAAGGGTCAAGAATGAGAGGAGAATTCAGGAGGTAAAAATCGTGTAATTGGTGTGAATGTGTAGTATAAAGAGGGATTATGGCAATGAAGAGTGCGTCACTAATGTCTAGAAGTTTTGTTTATATTTTATATTAATGTATTTTCTTTGCTTATTTTGGATTAGTTTTATATTAATTGATGTTATGTAATAGATATAGAATTCTCTTCATAAGAAATAGAATAAAGTGATGTGACTTTTTTAGAATTAAATTATGCATGAAATTTCTATACTTGATGATTCCATATACTGTATTCCATATCCAGGAAGCTGGCTTTGCAGACCTGTACGACTGGCAGAGAAAGCAGAAGCGTGAGCAAGAGTATGTCCTACATGATGGGCCACCGTATGCAAATGGAAAACCACATATTGGCCATGCAGTCAATAAGGTATTTTTTTGTATATGTGTATATCTTAATGTTAGGAAGTACAGTCCGTGATGTAGTGTTCTAGATGGTATTTAAGTAATTCCATGGTTTCTTTTTTCCTTTCCCTTTCCTCTTCCTTCCCTTATCCTTACTCTTCTCCTCCCTTTCTCCTTCTCTCATTTCTCTCTCTCATTCTCATTCTCATTCCATTCTCATTCCATTCTCATTTCTCATTCTCATCTCATCTCATTTCTCATTCATTCTCATTCTCTCATTCTCATTTCTCATTCTCATTTCTCATTCATTCTCATTCTCATTCTCATTCTCATTCTCCATTCCATTCTCATTCTCATCTCATCTCATTCTCATTCTTCTCATCTCTCCATTCTCATTCTCATTCTCATTCTCATTCTCATTCTCATTCTCATTCTCATTCTCATTCTCATTCTCTTCTCATTCTCATTCTCATTCTCATTCTCATTCTCATTCTCATTCTCATTCTCATTCTCATTCTCATTCTCATTCTCTTCATTCCATTCTCATTCATTCTCATTCTCCATCCCTTTCCCCTTCCCTTCCCCCCCCTTCCCTTCCCTTCCTTCCCTACCCCCTCCCCCCTTCCCTTCCCCTTCTTCCTTCTTACCCTTAACCCTTATCCTATCTTACCTACTTACCTTACCATTACCTACTACCTTACTTACCTTACCTTACCTTACCTACCCTTACCTTACCTTTACCTTACCTTACTTACTTACCTTACTTACCTTACCTTACCTTACCTTACTTACCTTACTTACCTTACCTTACCTTACCTTACCTACCTACCTACCTTATACCCTTCCCCTAGCCCTACCTCTTCTTCTTTCTTCTCCTTCTCCTTCTCTTTTTACTTCCTCCCTTTCCCTTTCCCCATCTCCTCCTTCCCTTCCCTTTCCCTTCCCTTCCCTTTCCCTTCCCTTCCCCTTCCCCTTTCCTTCCCCTTCCCTTCCCCTTCCCCCCCCCTTCCCTTCTCCCTTCCCCTTCCCCTTCCCCTTTCCCCTTTGCCTTCCTGTCCCCTTCCCTTGCCCTTTCCCTTTTCCTTTTCCTTTTTCTTTCCTTTCTGTTTCCCTTTCCTTTGCCATCCCCTTCCCCCCCTGTCCCTTCCCCTTCCCTTCCCTTCCCTTCCCCTCCCTTCCTCCCCTTCCACTTTCCCCCCCTTGCCCTTTCCCTTTTCCTTTTTCCTTTTTTTTCCTTTCTGTTTCCTTCCCTTCCCTTCCCCTTCCCCTTCCTTCCCCTCCCCTTCCCTTCCCTCCCCTTCCCCTGTCCCCGTCCCCCTTTCCTTTTCCTTTTCCTTTTCCTTTCGTTTCCCTTTCCCCTTTGCCATCCTTCCCCCCCTGTCCCCTTCCCCTTCCCTTCCCTTCCCCTTCCCCTTCCCCTTCCTTCCCCTTCCCTTCACTTTCCCTCCCCTTGCCCTTTCCCTTTTCCTTTTTCCTTTTTCTTTTCCTTTCTTTCCCTCCCCCCTTCCCCCTTCCCTTCCTTCCCCTTCCCCTTCCCTTTGCCTTCCCTGTCCCTTCCCTTGCCCTTTCCCTTTTCCTTTTCCTTTTTCTTTTCCTTTCTGTTACCCTTCCCCTTTGCCATCCCCTTCCCTTGCCATCCCTTCCCTCCCCCGTCCCCTTCCCCTTCCCCTTCCACTCCCCCTCCCTTGCCCTTCCCTGCCCTTTTCCTTCTTTTCCTCTCTGTTTCCCTTCCCCTTCCCCTTCCCCTTCCCTTCCCCTTCCCCCCTTTCCCTTTCCCTTCCCCTTCCCTTCCCCCTCCCTTGCCCTTTCCCCTTTTTCCTTTTCTTTTCCTTTCTGTTTCCCTTCCCCTTCCCCTTCCCTTCCCTTCCCTTCCCTTCCCTTCCCCTTCCCCTTCCCCTTCCCCTTCCCCTTCCATGCAGAAAATAGTTATTATGTTTAGAAATGAAGAGAGAGGAAATTTTATATTGTAAATAAATCCATTATTGAAGGATTAATTCCATCCTCATAATTTTCAGTTTTTGGTAAAAAAAAAATTACAGTGCAGACCAAAATTCATGTTTTTCTAGTATGTGAAAAGAAATATTGCCATACATTCCAGATTCTCAAGGATGTGACCATGAGACAGAAACTCCTAAGAGGCTACAAAGTGCACTACATCCCAGGATGGGATTGCCATGGTCTCCCCATTGAACTGAAGGCACTTGACAGGGACAAAAAGAAGAAGAAGAAAGAGGTTCCAACCCCAACTACTCCTCTTGGGATCAGGAAGATGGGTTAGAGAATTTATTTTTAAGATTATGCAATAGTTTGGGTTAGTGCTTGTCAGTCTGTCTGTGTATACTCAGGTCTTCAGTTGTTTTTTCTCATTAGTTTGCTTTTAATTTATTTGGAAGGAAATATTATTTGAAGCAAAGAGATATGGACAAATGTATGGAATAATTTTGGAGAATTGTTAATAGTCAGTTAGGAAGAGTAGGCATTTAGAATTAAACAATATGACCAATGTATTAATATTTAAGTAATGTTTTCAAGAGAGATTATGTCCCAATTGCAGCCAAAAAATTTGCTGAAGAAGCCCTAGACATTCAGCGTGAAACATTTAAGAGGTGGGGCGTGCTGGCAAACTGGTCCAATATATATCGCACATTTGATCCAAGTTATGTATCGAAGGAGCTCCATCTCTTCGCAGATTTATATGAAAAAGGTTATGTGTATCAGGTCAGTATTCAAATGTATACTTTACTATATTTAGAAAAAAATGAACATCAAGATATCTCTGGTTTGTTTGATATATGTTTATACATTGATATACAACATGCAACACAGTTGAGAAAAGTGAAAGTATCATTCAGTATGTATACATATTTTCAGGCTTATAAACCTGTGTATTTCTCTCCATCTTCTGGTACTGCGTTAGCGGAAGCAGAGCTGGAGTATAATATTGAACACTGTAGTCCCTCTATATATGTTGGGATGCCATGCAGTAATTTGCCTCATTTTGTACAGGTTTGTCAGTAGTTCATGTCTACCTGTAGTGTCTCTTTCCTTTTCAAGTTGTTTTTTCTTTTTTTTGCCATCTAATACATACATTGATATATCAGCTGCATGAATGTAGAGATTATATCACTTTATACTAAATAGTTGGTGAATTTACAATAGTTTCAATTAAGTATATATATATAAAATGTATATACATATACATATATATTGAATATAATGTCTTAATGGCACAAAGGTAAATGCTAATACAGAAGTACATGTAAGATTATTCAGAATTTCTTCATTTAAAAAAAAAATTACCACAATTTGATCATGAACAGGAAAAGCTTGCTGAGTATGAAGCACAAGTCTATCTTGCTGTATGGACCACAACGCCTTGGACACTTCACGCCAATGAAGCCATCTGTTTCTCTCCGGAAAAAAACTATTCTCTTGTTCTTGTTGAGCAAGAAGGGAAGTTAACAGCGTTGATATGGGCTGAAGAGCTTTTAGATGAACTGAAGAAAGTTGTTGGGAATAACATTACTATTCTATCCTCTTTCGAAGGTATGGGTTGAACATGAGTGAGTGATTTATTTAACAGAAAAAAAAAATGGTTTCTCTACTGTAGGCAGTAATAGGTATGGATATTATAGAAAAGAAAGCTTCTACAGGTATATTATAGTCTCCTGAAATTACCTCTTATGATTTCTTACTTTCTATCTTTGTTAAGGTTCTCAACTGGCTACAGTAAAGTATCGTCACCCATTAGAAGAACGTCTTTGTCCTTGTCTCCCTGGCAGTCATGTGACAATGTCAAAGGGAACTGGGCTTGTCCATACGGCTCCTGCGCACGGCCATGATGATTTTCTAGTTGCTCTGGATTTCAAGATACCCGTGGTATGTTCGTATAGGACTGATTAAAGTAGTGTAAAGTGACCTTTGAAAAAGTTAGTTCATGCTGTATGAAATTACTTTTTACATCTTAAACTCAATGTACTTATGTGCCATGCCTACTATGAGTTTAGTTTATTGATTGTACTTATACACTTGCCTATTCACTAAGAAGTCCTTTAGTAGTGCTGCCTTTCTTACCTGTTCACCCTTTTCCTTGATATTTGGAAATATACTCTTTTATCTTATATTGTATTGATTATAATGTCTATAACAATAATAACAGCATTGATAGTGATTGCATAAGTAAAAAAAATACTTTCCTAAAATCTCAAGGAAAAGGAAAATCATGTTGAAGACATGTGGTCTACTAATTGACTCCTTGGTGGCTAAGCACTAATGAACTGTGTAGACACATTGCATAAAACAAAAGTACAGTGAACATTACATTTTCCTGGGGGCATTGAGTTAAGCACAGATATATGTATCTATTTCCCAAAGTCTTTTTGA
>NW_020868735.1:228109-230609 GCF_003789085.1 Penaeus vannamei
CAACGTGAACCACAATGTGCAAGTCACAGTTACAGCTGGTGGAGATATGTTAGAGTCCCTCATGGTATGACATAATATTATTGTTATGATTTTTTTCTCAACTATTGTTATTATGAAGATGACGATAGTCTTGATGATATATTTAGTGCACAAAATTTAGTACTTTTAACACAGTTGTTAAAAAAGATTATTGGCTTAGTATGATCATTATGATAAATTTAAACCATTCCCAAAAATATGACAGCTACTTAATTTATGATGCTTTTGTTGACGAAAGCTGTTGACATAGCAAGAAAAAATTAATAAAGTAGTCACTCCTTTACATCCTTCATTCTCTCAGCTTCTCCAGAGACACACGGATGCAGTTGACTCAGGCCTTTGCGAATTGTTCTTAGTTTCAAAAGTTGTCGTTCTTCCTGATGAAGGTTTGTTGCAAGTATACTTATAGTCTCATATTGAATTATATAGTTATTATGTGTTTGTGTGAAGATAACTATCAAGTATGTTTGATTTTTGATGATATTTGTGTTCATTTCTTTTATTTTTTTCTGTAATATTACAAAGATAATCATCTATAGTCTATTTTGGGAGGATTTTTCATTTTGGAGGTCATAAACCATAATCCATAGTTTTAGAATTAACGAGTAAAGTTGATAGTCAAACATCATTTCAATCTTTTTTCTAAACTTCTTTCATCTCTCTTCATGTTTCTTCTTCTCTTTTGCCTTCCCCCTTCTATCTGCATCATCATATGTCATCTGTTGTAAATATTGCAATAACGAATTTCAGAAGGAAGTGATGGATTCTCGCTGGAAACAAGCACACCCACTGGAGAAAAATGCCTGAGGTGTCGCAAGTACACAGCAGATGTTGGGGAGGAACTGTGTACCAGGTGTCAGAGTACTATCTCTTCATCATGGTAGATAGGGGGTGCAAACTGAATCAAAAGCTTTTGTTGTTAAGAAAGAGGAAAAAAGAAGTAGAGAAAGTAGGTAATGATACTTGAGAGTCTCTCTGTGATATACTTTGGGTGGTCTTTTGTACTTATGAAAGAAGGACTTTGGTAGACTGACGGGAATCTTAAAAAAAAGCAAAAAAAGTAATTGAAAAAATAGATGAACATGAGGGTGGCTTGAGGAGAAGATTTGGTTATCTTCTGTTCTTACAAAGAGGGATTTGAACCTTTTCATCTCCTGTGAGTGACTAAGGGTCAAGGATTCATGGTGACGTTTCTGTGATTTTCTCAGAGTTAGACGAGCTCAGCTACTGTATATATAGTGAGTTTCCCAGAACATTGTTACTTATAGATGATTAATATTTACATCAAAATCAGAGTCCATTTTACAAATAATTTATTAATGGTTAAATATGTAATTCCAAATATTTATGGTACAATAACTACCCAAATTTTTTTCTCCAAAGGTTGCTAATTGTGGAACACTAGTAAAAATAGGTATAAGTTGTCAGTTTAAGAAGGGAGAGTGCCTCTTTTACACGAGACATCTTAAGAGGACTTTTATTCTTAGCTGTGAAGAAGGACAAAGTCGAGCCAGAATTAAGATAACAGAAGAGAATATACCATGAGATATAGTAAAAGGAAAATTCTCAAAATGTTTGCATGTAATGTTATGACATTGAGATGCATAATGAAGGAATATATATATATGTATGTATACACATACATTACGTATAGTTAATATGTAGTTGTTTCAGATTATGTCCTTTTAAATCACTTGTAAATAGTATTTTTATTTTTGAGAGTTAAAATAAATGTCAATAATTTTAAAGATGTGTGACTTTGACAAAACCTATTTATGCATGTGAGTATATTTGTATATCTTAAGGTGAGAGCACCAAGCGATAGAGGCAATGAGTGGAATGAGCATGTGGGTGTGTGCGTGTGTGGGTGCGTGCGTACGTGCGTGCGTACGTGCGTGCGTGCGTGTGTGTGTATGCATGTGTGTTTGATGAGAAAAAAAGGAATTAAAAAAGTTAGGTTCATGATAGCCTTAAAGAGCACATGGGAAATCTATAAGTAATATATTTGAGAGTTTATAGTGAACGAAAGTTCAAAGAAAAAAAACCTGGTACAGGCTGTGACACATGAACAGCAGTCAGCAAGGCAGGATAACTATTAAATTCAAGATATTTTAATATTTATTATAAAAAGTTTATTTTCACAATGTTATACTTAAAAACACAAATATTCATATGGCATAAGATAATGTAAAATTAAATAATAATAACCAGTGATATATACACTGCAAACTGATGGATATCTCAATGTTAATGACATAAAAGTCATATTACGGCATCCTTTATGATGTCATCAACCTTAGTACAGTCATATAATTCATAGCCTTTACAGCTTCATAATTTCTTGACGTGATAACCTGAATGACACCATAACTTTCATGACGTCATAATACTCATAACTTCCATGATGCTATGACCTCAGCACCTCAAGAAAGACAATGAAAGTTAAACGATTTCTTTATCC
>NW_020868735.1:240609-248109 GCF_003789085.1 Penaeus vannamei
ATGCATCGCAATGGACGCTGTATTTTTTCATCTACCGTTTTCCATTTGACATTCTGGGAATAAGGAGTCGCAATTATCTTCACCGTCAATTAAAGGGCTGATCAAACTATTCCATAAATGTTTTTGATGAGCCATTTCACTCAGCACCTGCAGGCCGTACTTTGTATAAGAGTCCCGGATGTTCACACACAAAACGTACTTCGCACACTCCGGTTTTTCTTGCAGAGTATCGGCAATGTTTGAGATCGCCGAGTAAGTCTTCTCAATGGCTTGGAGCGATTCTTCTTCAGTTTGCCCTAAAAGACAGCCTCCGTTTTCTGATTCCCAAACGTCTCGTTTTCTTCTTCCTGGGGGGACTACAATAACAAGCATCGACATGGACATGACGTTTGAATTCTGTTCGTTGTAGTTGCTGTTGGCATTGTTACCTGCGTTAATATTGTCGTTATTATTGTTATTATTCATGTTGTTGATTGTGTTGATAACGCCGTTGAAAACTTGGAGGGCAAAGGTCAGAAGATTATACGAATTGAAGCCGAAATTGCCGACTCCCCCTGGACAACCCGATCTTTTGACTCGAGCAGAAGGCGGCGAAAGATTTCTCTCCCCTCCGTCACCTTCGCTGTTTTCAGAGGAAAGGTCATCCCTCTTTTCTCCAGGCTCCGTATCGTTGTTCGAGACGTCGTACTGGGTCGAATGTATTCTATTCTCCGCCAAAAACTGCTCACCAACCGACCTGAGAGTCAACCGAAGATCTCGTAAGGTGTCGCGGTCGATGCTCTCACTTCCACACACTCGACATGCTATCACCATGGCCAAAAATATCACGAAAAAATTACACTGATTTACACACATCACGATTTTCTTTCCTTAAGAACAGCAGCGGAGGAACTAGCTTGTTCTGTGGACTCCGGCGGCAAGTGAGTGTTAAACCACAGGACTCGCGTCGAGGGCGGGAGGTGGCGGTAAAAATAGCAGGGGGGGGGGGGTAGGGAGGAGGAGGAAACAGGCAAGGAGGAGGAGAGTGGAGTATGAAGTGACGAGGGAGAAATAGGGAAGGAGGAGGGAGAGTGGGTAAAGGAAGGAGGGTGCGAGAGAAAATAAAGAGAGAGGTGTGAGAGGAATGATGAGAAAGAGAGAGAGAGAGAGAGAATGAATGTAATTTAAGAATAGTCATTAAGTAGAAGAGAGATAATGCTTATAATGGAAAGGGTGATAGATATAATATGAAAACCGATCATTAACATATCTACAAAGACTAAACTGTGGGTCCAGTTACTCAAGTTACTCAACAGTTACTCTCAATTGCCGCATACGCATTTTCGACTTAGACACTGTGGTTCGTTTTGTGAACAAGCTTATCTGACTGCACTAAATCTGTCACATGTTTTGAAGAGGTCTTCGCAAGGGGCGTCGCTCATCGAGAGGACCGTTGAGTTAGTCCTCCACAACACGTCTCGAAATCCTGAAGTCCTGGTGAGGTGCCGCATCCTCAGGCACAGGGATAGCTCCTGGCACGGCCCTGGCTCCTGCTCCTCCTGTGCGTACTCCTGCAGGATGGAAGTAAGGGCCCGGGCGGCGTGGAGACTCGCGTCCTTCTCGCCCAGGTCCCGGCAGAGAGCGAGCGACCGCCTCCTGCGACCTGGAGCTGGAGGGATGATGACCAGGACGGCGTTGGCGCTGTTGGAGTTGCTGGCGATCTGGTCCGTGTTGACGTTGACGTTGTTCTGGCTGTTGTCGTTGTTGTTGTTGTTGTTGTTGTTGATTCGGTTGATGGCGTTGATCACCCCGTTGAAGACTTGGAGGGAGAAGGTGAGGAAGTTGAAGGTGTTGAAGCCGTAGGCCCCGTTGCCCCCGGGACACGAGCGTCGATACCGCGACCTTTCGACGTCTTCGAGCTCGACGTCGGGGGAGACTTCGGCGCCGCCTCTTCCGACGTCTGGCTCGTCTCTTCCACCCAGGCCTCTCCTCTCCCGCTGCGCTTCCCGAAGTCGCGCTTCCGAGAGGACTTCCAGGATTCTCTCCCGGACGCTCTCGTCATCCTCCGAGGGCAAGTCATCACGGAGGAATTCCGCGAATCTCGGCAAGAGCTGGTCCTTCGACGCCTCAAGTTGTAACTCCAGGATAGAAGGACCACTCCGCCCAGCCTCCGCCACAACACTCAAAAACATCACAACCACAGCGAAACTGATCAGCATTATGCTAACCTGCAAAGATAAAAAGAGCTGTAACCATTCATACAATAACTTACACACAGGAACTCATTGTCCTGAAAATAGATAAAAGAATGATTAAATAAAAACGAAAAAAAAACATTTACATAATTAAAGACGCAAATTACCAATACATTCCAGGAACCTCAATGTATTCAAAACGCACCTATGCTTCCACTCTGAACGCCTCTTGGACAACAACGCACGAAGACTTTGAAGACAACGGCAGAATGAGCGAAAGAGCGAAGCGAGGGAGGAGGAGGGGGAAAGGAGGGAGGAGGAGGGGGAATGGGAGGGAGGGGAGGGGGGAGGGAGGGGGAAGGGAGAGGGGGGAGGGAGGGAGGGGAGGGGGGGCAAGGAGGGAGGAAGGAGGGGGAGGAGGGAAGGGATGAGGTGGGGAAGGGAGGGAGGGATGAGGAGGGGAGGAGGGAGGAGGAGGGGGATGGGAGGGAGTATTTGGGGAGTGGAAGGGAGGGAGGGATGAGGTGGGAAAGCAGGGAGGGATGAGGAGGGGCAAGGGAGGGAGGAGGAGGGAAGGGAAAAGGAGGAGGGGAGAAGGGAAGGAGGAGGAGGGGAAGGGAGGAGGGAGGAGGAGGGGGGAGCCAGGGAGGGAGGAGGAGGGGTTAGCCATGGAGGGAGAAGGGAGGGAGGAGGAGGGGGATAGGAGGAGGATCGGGGGATGGGAGGGAGGAGGAGGAGAGAACGAAGAGAGGAGGAGGGGGGGAAGTCAGGGAGGAAAAAGGGCAGGGAGGGAGGAGGAGGGGAAAGCAAAGGATAAATAAGGAAGAAAGGAAGGAGGAAGGAAGAAATCAGAGAACAGGAAGGTAGCAAGGAAAGAGGGACGAAGGAGGAAACGAGAAACCAACGAGAAAGAAGAAGGAAAAAGGGCGGGAAATGCAAAAGGAGCGTTAAATGACGACAGAAGGAGGTCACCTAACAGTCCAACCACAGATAATTTTCCAAACAACCTCCCCAGCGGTTCTCGTCGCTCGTCTGGCGCCTTGACCGAGAATTTCGTAACGGTACGAGACGTAAAGTTGCGTTGGCGATGCGAGCGAAACAAAAGCGCAGCGGCGATGGATATGATGAGTGAATGTTGTGATTTGTGATTTGAATTTGGGGGCGCGGGCGTTGCTGTCATCAAATAAGATTGTCTTTATTATTAGTATATCGTCATTATCATTGTTATTCTTATCAATATCATTATCATTATTATCATCATCATCATTCTCATTCTCATCATCATCATCATCATCTTCTTCTTCTTCTCCTTCTTCGTCTTCTTCTTCTTCATCACCATCATCCTCCTCTTCTGCTCCCCTCCTCCTCCTCCTTCTTCTTCTTCTTTTCTTCTTCTTCTTCTTTCTTCTTCTTCTTCTTCTTCACTTCTCATCACATCACTACCACCGTTATGATAATGATTTACTATTATCCTTTTCATTACTAATCACACATTGTTATTACAAACAAAACAATTGTAAAACGTACATCAAAATATTCACACAAAGAAGAAGAAAAAACAAATTGAAAGAATCAGAGGAGATAAAAATCTTCCTCACGCGCGCACACACACACATACACACACATAGACAGACAGGCCATACGCACACACGCCGACACGCCCTACACACACACACACACACATAGACAGACAGGCCATATGCACACACGCCGACACGCCCTACACACACACACACACACGCCCGCGCCGACACGCCCCCCCGAGCGACCGCCTCTCGCCCGCCAGTCGCTCCTGCCAGCTCCGCCGCTCACACGCTCCCGAGCTGCCTGGAGGACCTCCTGCGCCTCCGCGATGAGTCTGGATCACGTAGGAATCCCTCTCCCGCCGTCTCCCTCGCTCCTAACGGCGGGATCCACGACGCTGCTGGATCCCCGCCCTTCGGATACTCTCCTGCAGGAGCTGAGGGCGCAGCTCAGTGCCTTCACGAGTCAGCACCTTCGGGAGAGCGCCAACGCGTCGAGGGCCCTTCGGGAACTCCTCAGCGGGAGGGAAGGGCTGGACGCCGAGGTCGGGAGGATGGGCGTCGCTGCAGGGTGAGGACGGGGCTTTAGTTGTCTCTATCTGTCTGTATGTATATGTAGTATATGTACACACACACACACACACACACACACACACACCACACACACACACACACACACACACACACACACATATATATATATATATATATATATATATATATATATATATATATATATATATACCTATCTAACTATATATTTATACACATATGTGTGTGTGTGTGCACACACACACACACACACACACACACACACACACACACACACACACACACACACATATATATATATATATATATATATATATATATATATATATATATCTACCTATCTAACTATATATTTATACACATATGTGTGTGTGTGTGCACACACACACACACACACACACACACACACACACACACACACACTATATATATATATATATATATATATATATATATATATATATATATATATATATATATCGACATCTATCTATCTATATATATACATATACATTCATAGACAATTATAAGATATTCAACTCATCCTCCTGACCTTTTGACTCCAGAGGCCACCGGGGTCATAGGGGTCGGCGGCAGATCGTGACCCCTGACCTGGGGGCGCTGCAGTCGGGCTACACGAGGTTCTTCGGGGGAGGCAACAGGAGGCACCACACGACCTCGTCCAAGAAGAGGAAGAAGAAGAAGAAGAAAAAGTGGGTTGGAGGTGTTGTGTTTGTTGTATGTTATGATTATGATTATTATTATTTTTTTTTGGGGGGGGATTTATTTTTTGCTCGTATATTTATCTTTTTTGCATTGGTCTTACGAGAATATGATTATTGGTATGATTATGTTATTATCCTAAATGTTATGATATTGTTATTATTGCTCCTGTTCGTATTACTGTTGTTATTATCATAATCGTGATTAACTTTGGCATCCTCATCACTGGCATCCTTCTCTCAGCATTTCGAAGATACTAATCCCCCCCCCCCCCCCCGTCTCCAGCCCCGGCGAGGACGACATGCCCATCGTGCTGGTGCCGGAGGAGAGCGCCGCCGAGTGCGTGTCCAACAACCAGCTCTCCTCCTTCGGCTTCCTCGGCTTCGTGCTCAACGTGGTCAACGCCGTCATCAACGTGGCCAACAACCTCAACAACAACGACAACAGCAACAACGACAACGACAATAACAACAACAACAACGACGGCAACACGAACCAGGTGGCGATCACGGAGACGGCCACCAACGACAACCCTCCGGTCATGGCGGTGGCCGGGCGCCGCGTCCAGCGCCTCAAGATGATGCGGACGGCCCTCAGCTCGCACCTGCGGAACGTCCGCAAGTACAAGACGCGGACTCGAAGGTCTGGGACGCCCTCCTCGAGACCCTGCGGTGGGGGAGGAGGCGGCGACGACGGCGACGGCGGAGTAGGAAGCGGCTCCGACGTGGTGGACGAGGCGCTGGTGGCCGCCGTGGCGCTGATGGACATGTGGAAGGAGGTGCTGTTCGAGGAGGACCCGGCGTGCATGGCGCTCGAGTTCTGCGACGCGGCGGGGAAGCTCGGGCGCGTCTCGCGGCTGGCGGGCATGATGGCGCAGGTGGCGGGCGTCGCCGCCGCCAACATGCTGCAAAACTTCCAGGTGAGAGAAGTAGTAGGCGGGGAGTCATAGGTCGTATCATATGTTTGGCGGGTGTGGGTTTGTTCTTTTTCATAGATCTGTGTGTTTCGGGAGGCACGAGCGACCTGGCGGCGGTCTGGACCTTGGGCCATGAGAGTCATTTAAGTAATAACAGGCGAGGGCAGGAAGGGCTTCCCGCTACTCTGGGCCCTCGGACACGGCCTCCTTGCCCGTCGACCCATTCCGTTTCTGTCAAGAGCCTTATTACATCATAAGCAACATTTTTTCGTTGATCATCTCACCAAAAGTCAAAACAAGTGTCCCTATTTTTACTTCCTGTCCGTGTTGCATCCACCGCCCCCGCTGCACATGCAACAAATTATCACACGTAATACCTCAAATGTTTTCTCTCTCTCCAGGGCGTCAACCCAGACTACCTGATCAAAGCTTCTGAAGCAGGCGCCGAGGGAGAGAACTGCGCCCTTGTCTACAGTGCCTGCTATCTACTGGAGGAGGAAGACTTCGGACGGACCGTGTGATCTGGTGCCAATATGTACATTTGTAATAAATTGTATTTTCTTATTTTTCTGGTTTCCTTTGGCCTTGGATGTTTAGGAAATGTTCTTTTGAAAGAGCAGGATGGGAAAGTGAAATGTAGATAGATAGAATAGATGCATAACAGACACAGACAAAGAATAAAAGAGAGACATAGTGAGAGGAAAATGCAACTCATCACTCTTTGCTTAGTATTTCTACTATGATTTCAAGCCCGTTAAAATCATTCATTCGCTCCGCATATTCACATATATTCTAAAATTAGAAATAAGCGGATGTTTACGTTTAAGAAAGATGTTATGTGGTTCTATTACAAATGGATGTGTCTCTTCATGTATGTGAAATTTTAAAATATATACTCTTGATAAAAGATCTCAATCATAGCCTGAAACAGAGTGAAGTTTTGTATAATAACGAATCGAATATGCAAATTAGCAACGCAAGTGGAAAAGTGAATACCTATATACATATTTTTTTTGCATATTCCATGTCCAATAATTACAATCATATAAAAAACAATCAACTAAAGATTATAATCTTCGCTTAAGAATGAGCAAATATTGATATCATTTGCGTACATCACTTCAGGTTAATGATAAAAAAAAACATTAATAAGTACACACACACAAACACGCACACACATATGAACTCACAACAACTGTCAATCAACCCAATAAAAAAAAAAAAAAAAAAAAAAAACTATCACAACATTTAGATAGATTTATTGTCGATCAATAAATACGGAATATAAAATATACACACGTCATTAATTTTTACATCAGTTATCCCTCTCATCCGTAGAGTGGACATGTCGTTGCATCTTCACAGTCACCAACGGTCGAGATTCCTCCCAGCCTCCGTCTCACCATCTTCGCCTGCAGACTGGAGAGGGACATTATCTTATATGAATTGTTGCGATATTATTATTATTGTTGTTATTATTTTCATATTATTATTATTGTTATTATTATGTTTGTTGTTGTTATTATTATTGTTGTTGTTATTATTATTGTTATTATTGTTATTATTATCATTATTATTATTATTGTTACCATTGTCATCATTACTATCACTA
>NW_020868735.1:253109-263109 GCF_003789085.1 Penaeus vannamei
GTGCCTCTGCGAAATGGGAGGGAGGGTCTTGGACACGGATCTAAGAAGATGGGGAATGAATGGAAGAGAGAATGAGAGAGAGAGAGAGAGAGAGAGAGAGAGAGAGAGAGTGAGAGAGAGAGAGAGAAAGAGAGAGAGAGAAGAGAGATAGAGAGAGAGAGAGAGAGAGAGAGAGAGAGGAGAGAGAGAGAGAGAGAGAGAGGAGGAGAGAGAGAGAGAGAGAGAGAGAGAGAGAGAGAGAGAGAAGAGAAGAAGAGAGACAGAGAGACAGAACAGAGACAAAGAGAAGAGATAAGATAAAGAATTAAGCAAACAAACAAACAAACAAAAACACGATTCCCACCACTCCCACCCATCCCCAAAACCCACACAACCACCAAAAGCCAAGCCACACCCACGACCCCCGCTTCCCCTCAGCCTCGTGAGCGTGGGCGTAGACGAGCTCAGACGCCCACTCACCTCCGCCTGCGACCCGGGATGGGCGGGATGATCACGGTGATGCTGTTGGACGAGTCGGAGTTGGAGGCGAGCGAGTCCGTGTTCACGTGGATGTTGTTCTGCGAGTTGTCGTTGTTGTTGTTGTTGTTGTTGTTGACGTTGTTGATGGCGTTCACCACCCCGTTGAACGTGAGGAGGAGGAACGTCAGGAAGTTGAACGTGTTGAACCCAAAGGCGCCCGTTCCCCCGGAGCACGAGCGGGGCTGTCGTTCGTGGGCGTGGGCGTGGGCGTGCTTATCCCCGTTCATGGAAGCGAGGGCGTTCGCGGCAGCCTCGTCTAGCTCGGCCTCGAAGCGGGCGAGCATCTCGGGCGTCCAGGAGGATGAGGAAGAGGAGGAGAAGGGAGTCGAGATCGAGGACGAGAGGACGGAGGAAGGACAGAGAAAGAGGAGATAAAGCAAGAGAAGGAGGAGAGGAAACAGGGCCATTTTCGGGCAGGACGGCGGGCCATGTCTCACCTCAGTCAGGAGTGTGGCCACCCGCACCCCTCGCGCTGACATTTAAGGGCTGACGGTGTTTGCCTGACGCCCACACCGCCGCTACTGGGCAAACATCGGCGCCCAGAAGCAGCTGACGAGACGCACGATCTCATTCTTCTGTTTGATCTGGAAGCCGTTATATTTAAGGGTCTTTAAGGAGGTATACAGACGAAGGATGACGTTGAATCTTCTCCGTTGGCTGATTAAATTTATTTTTGTTATTGTTTGCATCAGTTATTTTTGTTATTTTTGCATCAGTTATTTTTATTGTTTATTATTCAGTCCTTTTTATTTCTATCTTTACTTATCTTTAATTGTTATCCTTATCATTTTTGTTAGGTACTGTTATCTCAGCTTTTACATATAAAGACATGATTGAGGAAGATTATAATAATTCTCTAAAAAGATACGTGGAAGAAGGAACTCAAAATGACATGCTTTTATACTTTTATTTCTTTTTATATGATGATAATGATAAAGCAAAAGAGTATTTCAAAGGAAGACGAAATCACAACAGTCAAGAACTTATCTTTTATTCACAGTGTTACTCTCAACATTATAAAAAACATTCTATTCTACTTTAAAGTAAGGTTCAACAAGTAAAGTCTAAACAGACATATCTAGACTTTGCAAAAACGGGCAGACTTCCCATTTACTTCGCAGAAATATAGACACAGTTCTGGTTGGCTAATCTCAATTACTAACTAATATAACTGTAATTGTGCCAGCTAATATCATGCAATTAACCCGGATTTCAAAACACCAACTAACAAAACTTCATCACAATGCTTACATTACTGTCATAAGGCTAACCTAATTATCATGATGCTAACATTATCATCATAACACAAACAAAATTATCTTAGCATTAGCATATAACAGTACTAAGATAACTGCCATAATGGTAACATAATCACAAAATGATCATAATGCTAACATAACCATCACAATACTAACATATAGCCATCATAAGAGCACAATATAAATATTCTCATACACATTATATTTACAAAATGCACGTACCCCCCCACACACACACACACTCACACACACGACACAACACCCACACCCAAAACAAAAACAAACAAAAAAAAACACCTGACGACCACCAAGCGCACATTTCCGCTAGAGGGAGAGTAAGTGTAACAAAAGTGCTGCGAGCTGTCACTCTCCCGTCAAAAAACGTAACGGTATGTATCTGTGGGTTATTATTTCGCTGCGTTGTGGGCGTGAATCGTTTCCTGGGCGTGTAGTGTAGACTTCGATCCTCCTGGTGGTGTATCGACGCCCATTTTATCGATGCGTAATTGTTTGCGGTTGTTGGAATTGAATGAGCTTATAGAAATAGTTAAGCGAGATGGAGAGATAGATTGATAGATGTCAGATGAATAATTTAAGGATAACTATACAGGAAGATGATAGATATATAGATAGACAAGTGTACGTATAGGTAGATTAAATGTCAGACTTTTTGACCAGTAGATTGGTCGATAAAAAAGATACAATGCAGACGGACACATGAATTATAAGCAGGTGCATAGATGAATGAATAGATACAAAGATCCAAGAATCCTCAAGATATATATCGATACCAGGAGTAAATTTAGCGCCTATTTACGATTTCTTCCTCCCCTTTCCTCTCCACTCGTCCCTCCCATCCCCACACCCCTCTCCGCTCCCATCCCCCCTAACCTCTCTCCCTTCCCCACCCCTCCTCCCTCCCCCGCCCTATTTTCCCACGCACCGTTACCACCGCTCCGAGGCGTGACGGAGATCCACGCGCGACCAACTCCCTTGCGTCACTGATCATATCGCTCAGAACGCGTCGCTTAAATCCAAGATCCACGAATCGGGTTATGCTCCTCTGGGCCCGTCTCCTTACGGCCGTCGCGTTTCAGTTTTAGTTACATTACGATTCTTTATTTATCATTAATTTATTTGTTTATCTATGTTTATATTATTTCATATCTTTTACGATTATTTTACGATATTTTGGGGGGGTTTGCTGCGTCGAAGCTGACTGAAGAGAGGTCTTAATTATGTGGTTTTGTACATATGAAGGTGCTAGAAATCTTATGTACTGAAGAGAGGCAATTATATACACGGAAGCTAAAATAAGATTTTTTTATGGTATAACTTAGGAGCGATATTAAGCAAGCAAGCAAGGAAATATCTTATAGCCGAAACCAGGTCAGAAGAGCCAAAATTCCCTAGCTTTAGGCTCGTTCAGGCAACTACAACCTCAGGCCTCTACAACTTCCTAGACGAACGGTATTATTACAACCTTTTAAATGCCTCTGTCACGGTGAGGTGGTCATCCGCAAGTCGCCCCTCTCTGCGTGGGTTTATTTTCCCGTTGTTTAGCACCGAGGTCGTCCGTCTGCTCGTTCCCGTTGTGATGCCGTTGTTGGGGTGTTGGCGTGTAGCGGCGGGTCACGTGATCCGTGCGGGGTTCTTGGTCACTGGCTTAGCAGGACGCGCGCGGGTTGGCTTCTGTACAGTGCTCGTGTCCCAAGTCTGACTGAGGGTTTGTACTGATTTTGGTTCACTCGGGTTTCTTTGGGGGTTGGAGGGAAGTCGTGAATGGTTTGTAGTACTTGGTTTGTCAGTTTGATTTGTTCATGAAGAGTTCAGCGGAAAGAAAGGGGTAAGATAATTGATTTTTTAAAAATTTGTTGACAGGGTGTACTCCATGGAGCTGGTAAGGAGGAATCCAGCGGCGGCGGTACTCGTGGTACTCGTCGCAGGGGCGGAAGCAGCGCCTCGCATCGCGTTCACAAACCACTCTCAAACCCTCTCGGAACAAGACGTCACGGGCGCTTTGGAGAGTCAGGATGGCAGAGCATTTGCGTTGGGAAAATTACCCATTTCTTCCCCTCCTTGGCTGTCACTTGAGGAGACTTCGGGTCCTTTCCCTGGAAGGAGGAGGGACGTCCTGCGACGGAGACCAAGGAGCAGCAAGTGCCCCTCGACCTCGCCGGATCCTGCGAGTTCTATCTTCAACTTCCTCAGCGGCACCGTCCTGCTCACCAACCTGGCGGTCAACATGATCATCAGCATCAACACCAACAACAACAACAATAACAATAACAACAACAACAATAACAACAACGACAACAACTTGAACAGCAATTCCATCACGGTCGAAACGTCCAACATGAACATGAACTCCGCGAGCGTCCGACGTCGAGCTCTTCCACACGGCTCGAGGGCCAGCAGGTCGATCGTGGGAAAGGGCGTCGAGTGCCTGTGTCCGGACAACATCGCAGGTCACAACGCATCGACAGGACGAGCCATTTCGACTGAAGACACCGGACACGGCTGGAAACCACGCCAGGAGAGCACCGACGCGGCTCCAGCGTTCGAAACCAAACGAAACCAACAACTCGAATCCGAAGCCGCATCGAACACCTCGCGCCTGTCGGATCCGGGATTGGCGGATCTTCCTTCAATCTCCGCCGCCCTAATCAACCGAGAGACGATGGCCTGTCTATCCTGGATCATCTGCAAACGACTCACTCTCAAGCGCCATTCTTCCGTGGCTGACTGGGTCGGCGAAAACCTGGCCATCTCCATCGTCGAAGTGGAGGTCTTCCCTACGCTGACGAAGGGCCAGCAGGTGCTCCTTCGTCGGGCTATCGTGAAGGGCAGGTACGCCGCTTCTTGTGATGTTCTCGGCAAAGACTGTGTTTTGTTCAGTCACTAATAAAAGGGAATTAGGAAATGTTTTCCTTTTTTAGTAACCTTCTTGATAAAAAATAATTCATATGTAGATATGGTTGAGAGAGAGAGAGAGGAGAACAGAAAGAGAGAGAGTGAAAGAGAGGAGAAGAACAGAAAGAGAGGAGAAGAACAGAAAGAGAGAGAGAGAGAAGATAGAGGAGTAGAACAGAAAGAGAGAGAAGAACAGAAAGAGAGAGAGAGAAAGGGAGATACATAGATATATGTGGGTATGTATGTATAACCGTATGATTGTTATTGATATTGTTTATTTTTTTCTTGGATTATCATTATTTTGTTATCATAATTATTTTTACCATGAAGGATATCATCAGAAGTAGTTATCATTATTGTCATTTGTTATTATTATTATCATTATCGTCATCTCTATTGTTATCGTCATTAGTATTATTATCATTTAAATCATTATTGTTTCTATATCATTATCAGTACTATTGTTATTCTTATCATTATTATTAATATCTTTATTGTTGTCATAATAATCATCATTATAACTGTTATCAAAATTGTCATTATTATTATCAATTATCATCATTATCATTGTTATTGTAGTTATTGATGTTATTATCATTATCATTATTATTATTATTATTGTTATTATCATTACTATATTTTAATTATTATTATTATCATAATAGTACTATTATTATTATCGTCATCTTTATTATTACCATTATCATTATCATTATTATTATCGTTATTATCATAATTATTACTGTTATTGTTATTCGTCTTATTGTTAATACTATTATCATTTCGATTATCATCACTATCATCATTGTTGTTTTCATTAGGATCATCATCATCATCATTATCATTACTATCAAATTTGATAATATTAACTTTATCATTATTGTTATTGAAATGATTACTGTTTGATTAAAGATGGTCATATAAATTAATATGAACATGGCCATTCTTGCTGTTATTATCACCATTATTATTATTCTCACTATCATTATTTTAGGCATTGCCATCATGGTTATTACAATTACCAGTAGTATTTATCATTCATGAAATCTTAAGTATTCAATTAATTTTTGTAATTATTATTTCATTAGGGATGATAAAGGTGCAAATTATTTTCAGATATTAAGAATATGTATTGGAAGGGAAGGTAAACATCACTTAAGTATAAAGAAATGTCATTGTTTATTCATATGACAAAGTTGAGTTGGATGATATACAAAAAAAAAAAAAAAAAAAAAAGCTGAGAGTACATAAGATTATTTTCATCTCACTTTTTCTTGGGTTAGAGTCATCTCAAAAATTTCGAGAGTGATTTGAAGATCGAGTCCAATTTTCTTCTCTTTTTCTTACAATGGCATCTCTGACGAGGTGTCCTGCTCGAGGGTGAGGTTTTGGAGGACGACCTTCGGAAGCAAGGTGATATATCCTTTGAATGAGATTCTAGCGTCGATATTGATGTCCCGTTGACGTCTTGAGGTCGAGCGAAAAGGTCATCTCGTTTGGCTGTTCCTTGAGGAGGAGGTGCATCTCGAGGAACATCTTTCGAGGAGGACCTATCGAACTCCGGAGCGTTTTGGACGTCGATGCCTCTCCCTGCCATGTTGTCATTCATATTCTCCGTCATGACCATGTTCATATTCTCGTTGCGGTTGTTGTTGTTGTTATTA
The DNA here is from genome assembly GCF_003789085.1 of Penaeus vannamei. Taxonomy (NCBI): domain Eukaryota; kingdom Metazoa; phylum Arthropoda; class Malacostraca; order Decapoda; family Penaeidae; genus Penaeus; species Penaeus vannamei. Next base: position 259,465 of record NW_020868735.1, read on the forward strand.
TTGTCGTTGTTATTGTTGTTGTTGTTATTGTTGTTGCTGTTGATGACGATGTTGATGATGAGTTCGACCGTGAGGATGATGGAGCTCATGACAGCCAGGACGTTGACACCGGAGCCCGGGGAGGCGCACTTGCTCGACCTCCCTTCCAGACGTCCCTCTTCCTTGGCCCTTTTTTTTCTCCCTCCTCGTCTTCCTCTCCTTCCGTCCTTTCAGTTTTCTTTTCTCGTTCTCCTCTTCCTCAGACCCTCTTTTTCCCCTTCTCTCGTTCGCTTCTCCCTTCGTTCCTCTTCTCCTTTTCTCGTCCTCCTCTCCTGTCGTCCTTCCATTTCTCCTTTCCTTGTTTTCCTCTTCCTCAGTCCCTCTTCTTTCCCTTCTCTTGTTCGCCTCTCCTTTCCTCCTACCTCTTCCCCTTCTCTCACCCCCTTTTTCCATCGTCCTTCTCTTTTTCTTATACCCTTCTTCCTTCGTCCATCTTCCTCTCGTTCTGTCGTTTTCACTTTCCTTATCCCTTCTCTTCCCTCTGTCTTCCTCGTCTTCCGCCTCAATGTCTTGTCCTTGCAACTTTCCCGTTTCTTCCTGTATGTACGCATATGACCCGCTGTGTTGTAGTGAAGGAGGAAGTCCCCTTCCAGCTTCGAGGGCGCCGAAGTCCCCGTTCAGGAAGGAGGACGGGGCGAGGGCGTTGGTCGTAGGAACTAGAGCGCCGTGGAGAACCAAGGACATGATGGGGGCAGAGAGGAACACGATGTCTAAATAATATTCTCAATAAATCTAATTCTCTTGACAAGGACTTTCCTATTGGTTGTTCCCCGACGGTGCTTTGGACAGCATAACTTACAGTAAGACTCTTCCTGACACGATCTTGTGGTGGGAAGCTCCGGTGATAATCTCCTTTTTGTCGTATTGGGAAGACAAGTGTCACTCGAGGTTCCTAAGCCATGTTCGAAAAGCCTCAGACGACGCTGCCTGTTCTCTCTCGCACCTCACGCCACAACAACATTTCTCAGACTGTGTTCTGCTCATTCTAGTGGAGACGTGATTCAGCGTTTTTACGCTTGTCATCGTTTTTTCTGCAATGTCGACTCTATTGCACGGTGGCATAAAGTAACATTTGCTTTGCACTTACCGAAGCACGGGCTATATATTGACCCAGTGACCGAGTGGGATGAACTACGCGTCCTTATGAGAATGTTCTATCAAATAAACCAAAATAATTCCTGTAATAAAGGATCTTACGTTGATTTATAGGCTCGTTAAGATGCATTCCGGAACGTAATTCAAGCAGCTCTTCCCGCTCACGCTCTCGGCCTCATGACTTACGAGTTTGAGAAACCTTCGAGAGTAAAGCCCAGCGAACCTCGAGGAGAAGCGACCCAGAGGCGACCCTCCAGCGTCCTCCTCGAGTCCTCCGTGCCCTCCGACGAGCCCCAAGGAACACGTTAAGAGGTCATGACACGAGGACCTTCGCGAGACTCGAGGCTGTGTCCGCGGGAGGTCGCAGGGACACCGGGGCTCCTGCAGGGATCTCCGACGACGCTGAAGGAACCCCTGGAGGAGGACCGGCAGGCTCCGACGTCCCGCGCTGTTGCTGTTGGAGTTGGTCTGCATCGTCGCCATCACCATGTTCATGTTCAGGTTGTTATTATTGTTATTATTATTATTATTGTTGTTGTTATCGTTGTTATTATTGCTATTGACGTTGTTGACGACGTTGATCATGAGCTGGACCGTCATGATGACCGAACTCATGAGGGCAAAGACGTTGACGCCGCCTCCCGTCTGGGCGCAGCGAGGACCCCTCCGAAGCGCTTCCTCGGCCGCCGCCCACGTCGAGACCTCCTCCTCCTCCCTCGCATCCTTCGCCCATCTTCCTGGGGCGTCGTCATCGAAGGACGTCACTCTCGGGGGAAGCCCTTCGCGGCGAGGAAGGGACGTGAAGACGGAGGGAGAAGCGTCGATGAGGTTTTTGATCTGAGCGCCGACCATTCTCCCGTCGCCAGGAGGGAAGTCTTACCTAGAAAGAAGAATAAAATGTTACATATTTCCTAAAAAGTTTTTTTTTTTTTTTTTTTTTTTTTTTTTTTTTTTTTTGAAGTTTGACAGCTGAGTATTTCTGTTAAGTGCTTATTTATATAAATTTGATCTATTTGTCTTCGCCTCTTCGATTTTTTTTACATCCACCTTCCTTTCTCTCTGTCTCCCTCGCTCTTCCTGTCTTTTTACCTCTATTATTGCACATTTTCTCTGTTATCATTCTTCTGCATGTCTGTCAGCTTCGATCATCTCTCTAGCTTTCTATCCAACTTTTTATTTATCCGGCTACTCATCTATTTGCCTATCACACACATACACATACATGTGTGTGTGTGTGTGTGTGTGTGTGTGTGATCTATACGTAGGTATATATGAATATACTCGTACTATGTACTCGCATGTAAGCATATATGTACTTAAGTATCTTTCAAAAATTTGAGACACGGGTGATATCAACGAATGATAGCAAGAGAGAAGCGCAAATCATCAAAACTGTAAATAAATTACTTCCCACATTACCTCCTTTTAATTAATAGAATAATAATTTCATCTGACAGAAAAGAAAAAAAATATATATTCACGTGGTAAATATTTCTGATTATGAAATTCCTACTTTCTTACGTGTAAATGGATTTCGCTTTATTAAACTGGGGATAAAGGGCTTAGGGAAATACCTGAACAAAATGAAAATAAATATGTGAAGTTTTCTTTTCCATGAAACCACGTACGCACACACAGACACAAATCGCATAATATTCCCCTTTCACATGAATAGTTCACATACTCAGAAAAGATTCACAGCAGATGACTCAGTAAAGACTCCACAGCAAAATGACTCATCTAAGACAGTAGAATTATTCAGCGAAGACTCGAACTCATGACTCAGCAAAGACTCACGATGGATGATTCAGTAAAAACTCACAGCAAAATGACTCAACGAAGACTCGCAACAGATGACTAGGCAATAACTCACAAAAAATAACACGACACTGACTGCCTCCCACCAAATGACCCAGAACAATGACAGCAATAACTCACAGCAAAGACTCCCAACAGATGACTCGCCAAAGACTCACAGCAAATGACAAAGCAATAACTCACACCAAAATAACTCAGCAGGAACTCGCAGTAAAAAAAAAAAAAAAAAAAAAAAAAAAAAAAACACGGCAAAATAACTAGGGACTCACAAAAGATGACTCGGCAATAACTCACAAAAAATAACACGACACTGACTGCCTCCCACCAAATGACCCAGAACAATGACTTAGCAATAACTCACAGCAAAAAGACGCCTAACAGGTGACTCGCCAAAGACTCACAAAAGATGACTCGGCAATAATCCACAGCAAACAAACACGACACTGACTGACTCCCACCAAATGACCCTGCACAATGACTAAGCAATAACTCACACCCCCCCCCCCAAAAAAAGACTCCCAACAGATGACTCACCAAACTCCCAGCAAATGACACAGCAATAACTCACACCAAAATAACTCAGCAGGAACTCGCAGTAAAAAAAAAAAAAAAAAAAAAAAAAAACACGGCAAAATAACTAGGGACTCACAAAAGATGACTCGGCAATAACTCACAACAAAATAACACGACACT
>NW_020868735.1:265609-273109 GCF_003789085.1 Penaeus vannamei
CACCGACGCCAGATCCGGGAGACCCAGCTCCTCCTGCAGCGCCTTCGTCGGGAGCTCGAAGTCGAAGTCCACCACGTCGAAGAGGCCGTCAAGCTCCGCCCACTTCTCGTCGGGACAGGACGGGTGGGCGGAGCTACAGTTGGAGCCCCGCCTCCCTCCCGCGCCGGCTGAGAGGAGGGCGGTCTCGTGCGCTGCTTGTGGGCGTGGGTACGAGTCGACGAGGGGGCTGGGGAGAGAGGGGGAGGCATGGGTAATGGTGTTGTCACGTTATCACTATTATTGTTATTGTTATAAATATCGTTCTCATTGTTTCCATTATGACTTCATCAGTTATACATTAATTTACCATTTTTTTTCTTTGTCATGATCTACTATCAGTTTTACAATTTTCAATCAATCATTTATCCTTACACTAATATTTTTTTTAATTATTCATCAATCATCATAGTACTAGTAGTAGCACCACCGCCAGCAGTACTATTAACTGTAGCAGCAATAAAACTAACAATAGCTGTTGTTTTTATTATGTAGTATTTGTGGTTGGTTTAACAGCTGTTATGTATCAATATTTTTTGCTGTTCTAGTATTAGTAGGTTCATAGCTGCTACTGTATATTTTGTTGTTCTAGTAACAATAGTAGGTCTAGCAGCCGTTATTGTATCAATATTTGTGTTGTTCTAGTAATAGTAGCTTCTCCAACAGCTGTTATATTTCAATATTTTTTTCTGCTTTTGTTTTAGTTTATAAAAACTACATTTTATATCACGCCCTTCCTCATGACCTCGTGTGACCTAAAACAGCCCATCTTCATTTGCTCACCTGAACACTTCCGCCAAGACGTCCGCCAGGTGTCCACGGGTCACCGCTGACCTGTTGATTTCGCACATGTTCCTGAGGGCGCAGGCGAGGTCAGAGGTCACCATCGCCGTCCGGAGACCTCGTATGAAGTCCATGGCGACGAGAGATGTCACTTGTTCTTCGTCTTTCAATCGCCGGTTTTCCTTATATCTATGAGGAAGAAATCGCATTGAATCTTAGGTTATGTTTTTCTGCTTTTGTAACCATATATTAGTAGCATGTAACAGATTTTGGTATTTACTTCATCTTATTGTGTAGATAATGGTGCAGACACATACACAAACACGAACATCATTCATGAATAAACACACATGAAGTGAATAAATCAAAACAAAAAACAGAGAAAAAATACAACTTAAAAACATAAAAAAAAAACAGATTAATACGCACGTAAATACAAACACAAAATGTAACAATTGTAACCAAAATCGCAGAGATTCGGACGCGGTACTCACTCATTCATGATGGCTTCCTCGAGGTCTCGCTTCCCTCGTCCCATGGCGGGCGGGATGGACACTGTGTTCGAATTCTCTTGCCCGGCGTTGCTGTTGGCGACGTTGATGTTGCCCAGATTGTTGTTGTTGTTGTTGTTATTGTTGTTGTTATTGTTGAGGTTGTTGTTGACGTTGTTGGCCACCTGTGAAGTTTGGGGATTATGATAATTTATTAGTGTTGTGATTTTCTATCTTTCGAAACCCAGTAAAAATTGCTCATTGTCTATCAAAATTCACTGCATGGTTCTCTTTCTCTCTCCAACGTCGCATTGTAAATTAGAGACACGAATAAATACAAATAAACATGAAAAATACGAGAGCCACTCACCATAGCGACGAGGTTCACCACAGAGAACAAGAAGGAGAGGAAGCTGTAGGTGTTGAAGCCTCCGCTGCTGAAGTCCTCGCAGGATCCGTCACCTCCGTCAGGAAAGTACACCATGGGAGGGGGCGCTTCGGTGGTGGTGGTCGCAGGGGGGGAAGGAGCGGACATCTTCTTCAGCAGGACACTTCGGGATTTCTTCTCCTCCTTGAATAAGCCGAAGGGATCGAGTAAGGACGTGAGGGACTTCAGTGACGGGATGAGACTCAAGGTGGGATAGGAGGTCTGTCGAGGTGGTGGTCTGAGGGCGTTTGGTGCCCTTAGAGGATGTGTCCGGGGAGGCTGTGGTTGGAATCGGCCTGGGAAGTGTCCTTGGCGATTCCTGTGTATTCCCGGCATCCTGTGGTCCTCCAGAGTCCGTTGCAGAGGCGGCATCCAGGGCGTCGCCGGCGGGAGAGGTCCTGTCCCCCACCAATGAGATCTCGACACCCGCGCGGCACAAAACACAACGCACAACACTACACATGACTTCACAATCATAGTCAACCAAGTTTTCGTTTACGTGTGCAATATCAAACAATCTATTCAGCAAAATAAAACCACAAAAGAGTAATGAACAGACTTCTACGACTCCAACAAACGTTCTTCCGAGTACAGAAGCAGAAGAACGTTTTCAGCTGTGATATTCTCGGCACACGGCGAAGGCAGGAGGAGGGAGTAGCGGGAGGGAGGTTGCGGAGGAGGAGGAGGGAGGGGGGAGTGGAAGCCAATGGAGGGTTGAGTAACGGAGGAGGTCCGGCATAATAGGAGCAGGGGGAGGGAGATTAGGGTGGGGGGGAGAGAGGAAAGGAGAGAGGGAGGAGGGAGGGAGGAAATATTACGGGACTAAGGGGGAGATACGGATTCCCCAAAATGCCTAACTGCTTGACAATAATACGTGAAAATAAACATGGAGTAATAGCCACACGTAAAACGAATAACAACCTTCACAAAGAATGAAAAATTGACAAGTAGGAAGCCCATTAACTACAATAATTCTCCGAAATAACAGCATAATTCGCACACCGCATTCTACGCCCGTGCAGCTGCTGTTCGAACTGAAACCTAGATGTCTCGAACCCGTGTTGTTCGTTATTCGGTCAAGCATTAGAATTATACTATTATCATTGTTACTGTTATCACTACTAATCATCATTATTAGTGTCATCATCATTAATACTATTATTATTATCACCATTATTATCGTTATCATTATCACTATTATTTCTATCATTATTATGATTATTAGTATTATTGATATCATCATTATCATTATTACTATTATTATGATCATCATTATTACTATTAATATCATTATAATTTTTATTATTTCATAATCATCATCATCTTCATCATTATTATCATCATCATCACCATTATCGTCATTGTTATTACTGTCATCACCATCATCATTATCCTCCTCCTCCTCATCTTTATTGTTATCATCACCATCATCATTATTACTGCCATCATCATCATTATCATAATCATTATCATTATCATCATCATTATTATCATCAATCATCATTCAACATCATTATCATAATCAATATCATCATTATCATCATCACCATCTTCATCATCATTCTAAAAATAGTTGTAACACCTTAACATTTTCTAAATTATTCCAAAGCATAACTGTTGACATTTACACACACATACACACGCACGCACACACACACACACACCACACACACACACACACACACACACACACACACACACACACAACACACACACACACACACACACACACACACACACACACACACACACACACACACACACACACACACACACACACACACACACACACACACACACACACACACACACACACACACACAACACACACACACACACACACACACACACACATATATATATATATATATATATATATATATATATATATATATATATATATATATATATATATACATATGTATGTGTGTGTGTGTGTGTGTGTGTGTTTGTGTTTGTGCTCATATATTCATATAGTTATCTAAATCCATTTGCATGCATAAATGTATGCATTTAACATTTACCCAATATATAATAGATGAACTAGCTAGATGATTAATAAAATGACGTGGAAATGTTGACATTATAAAGAGTTACATATAAATATCAAGGAAATATATACACACCAAAAATCAGACATTTTAGATTTATTTAATCACATAAATTCGTAGCACCTTTGGACAGTCACGTAAAAGAAAATTATGTTTGCAATATAATGTATATGCAAATTTTGACCAGCTGCAATCGCTTATGTACTGCGAAAAAAGATCAAATGAAGAATAAAATAAATAAGAAAATAGAAGAATAGAAATCAAGAAAAATTAAATAAAAAAATATTTTTACAAAATGATAGATAATTAAGAGAAAATCTAAAGAAAAAGTGAATTAAAATATTCCCATTGATATTAAAAGATTAAATATCAACCAACAATCGTCCACTGAGTATAACATCAAATTGATTAATTATAACTAATCATAAACTTCAAGGATGGGATGTAAGAGAACCAAATATATGTTTCAGTGTTATACGATATCTGGAAATTACATCCAAAACACTTTTTTAAGAAGGATACGCCTTTGTGGAATCTGAAAAGGCATAAAAGAGAAGGGGCAGGAAAAGTATCCTTCAGGTAGGAATATGAAGAAAAAAGAATCCTTAAATGCTCTCCCCAAGCCAAAACCGAAGCCAAAGCCACCTCTCAAGTTAAAGACGAAGCCACAGCTACTTCAATTCAAAGCCGAAGCCAAAGTCACCTTTCAAGTCAAGGCCGAAGCCAAAGCCATCTCTCAAGTCAAAGCCGAAGCCAAAGCCACCTGTCAAATCAAAGTCGAAGCCACAGCCAACACCTCAAGCCCAGGACACGCTCGTCTGGTGAGCCAGCTGCACAAATCGCTCCATGACCGTCTTGTCGTCGGTCAGCTGCCTCCACAGCGGTTCGGGGCAGCGGTAGAGGCGGTTGCAGGTGTCCGGACTCGGCGCTGACCTCCCTCGCGCCGCCGCCCGCTGCATGGAGGACGAGGTCACGCCCCCGGGGATGACCTGGGACACCCATTCGGCATGGGCGGTGCTGTTGGGGGTGGGGTAAGGGGGGGAGAAGGGGAATATGATGATGGGAGGAATATACGGGAATGGCGATAGAATGGCGGAAATAGCATAGCCATTATAGGGATTTTTTGTGGTGAGATATAATGACGAAACAAGTCTTTTAAGCCAAGGAATTAAAATTAATTGATTAAGAAAGAATTAATTAAAAAAAACATGATCACAATGAATACTAAAAACGTGAAAACATGTATAATAAACAAAATAGTGAAAGAAAACAATAGAAAAGATTGAAAAAAGGACACACACACATCATAAATAATAAATAAAATAAAATAATAAAAACAAAAACTCACCAAAAAACCCTCTCTCCTCCTCTCCTCCTCCTGCACCAACTGACCTGAGGGCGTGGGCGAGGGGCGTGGGCGAGGTCCCCCACTCGGCCGAGGCTGCGTTGGCCCGACAGAGGCTTCGCGAGAGGCAGCCGACGTCCCTGGTGAGGCCTGCGTGGAGGTAAGCCCGAAGGAATTCCATGGCCACGACGGCGGAGACCTCCTCGGCTGGGGGGGGGGGGGGTAGGGTTGGTATTATATTTTTTATTATTTATTATTATTATTATTATTATTATTATCATTATTTATTTTATTATTATATTATTGTTATTATTATTATATATTTATTATCATTATTGTTATCATTTTCATTATTATAGTATTGTTATCATTATTATGTTATTGTTATTTTACTTATTGTGATCACACTATGTTAAACATCACTCATTCTCTCTCTCTCTCTCCCTCCCTCCTCTTAATCCTCGCCTCCCCCCTCCTCCGCCTCCCTCCTTCCCTCCCTCCCCCTAACTTCCTCCTTCCTCCCCTTCCTCCTTCCTCCTCCGCCCCCTCCTCCCTCCCTTCCTCCTCCCTCCCCCTCTCCCTCCTCCTCTTCCTCCCCTCCCCCTTCCTTCCTTCCCTCCCTCCCTCTTTCCTCCTTCCTTTCCTCCTCCCTCCCCCTCCTTTTCCTCCCCCCTCTTTCCTCCCCTCCCTCCTTCCCTCCTACTTACGGGACAGATATTCCACCTCCGACGTCCAGCACATTTCCTCCTCCTTCCTTTCCTCCTCCTCCTTCGCCTCCTCGACGCCCCTGCTGCTCCTCCTCCTCCTCTTCCTCCTGCCGGCGCCGAAGGTTACCATCGTGAAGACGTTGCCGTTGTTATTGGCGTTGTTCTCGTTGCTATCCTGCAGGAGGGAGGTTAGTCTGTCTGTTAATTTATCTGACGATTTGTCTATATCTGTATCTATATCTATATCTGTCTATATCTATATTCTATCTATCTATATCTATATTCATATCTATATCTATGTCTATATCTATATTTATATCTATATGTATATATCTATATCTATCTATCTATATATATATCTTCCTCGCTTTGTTTATCTTCCTATTTCTCTACCTTTCTATATGTCTGTTTGTTAATCTAATCTGTCTATCTGTCTGTCTACTTTCGATTTGTCTATCTATCTGATCTGTTTGTTTATGTATGTGTGTGTGTATGTATATAGATATAGATGTAGATATAATTTTTGTAATCTATTTAATCTATTATGCCCACCACAAAGTGTCTAAATTCCAACAACATTGATATTCGATATAAAACCGATTTTACCCCCCCACTCCCCCCATTTTACCTGGACATTGTTGTTATTGAGGTTGTCGTTATTGTTGTTGTTGTTGAGGTTGTTGTTGGCGTTGCTGGCCAGGATCCCCACCAGGTTGGTCGCCGACATGAGCAGCGCCAGGAGACTGAAGGTGCTGAAGCTGCCGCCTCCAGAGTCCTGCGAAGGAGGTCAAGAGTGAGGAGCTTCTGCGTCGTCAGCGTGCGAGAGGTCATGGTCCTCTGCGTCACTGGGTCAGAGGTCATGGAGGTGTCACAGAGCACAAGAAAAGATTTTGCTCACCACGTTAAGCTTTCCTGATAAGCGTGACTACTTCGTAAAATTTTACGCAGACTAGCCATGCTGAGACACACAAAACAAATCTGACGCGAGCACACACACACACACAAAAAAAAAAAAAAAAATCATAAGAGAAGCATAAGTACCAAAGAACATAAGAACATAAGAACCAAAGACACGGAAAGCACATAAGCACCAAAGAGACGGACCCCGCAGGTACAAAGACCGAAGCAGGGACTCCTCGCTCACCTGTTCGCACTCCTCGCTCTGATTGGGGAACCAGATGACGGGCGGCTCCGTGGTGGTCGTGGTGGGACTCGACGAGCGCCTGTACGAGCTCATGACCCGGGAGATGGCGCCCGGGAGGACGTCCATCACCTCGCGGGGCAGAGGGGCCATGAGGGGGGCGTCCTGGGGGGTCCTTTGGTGCGGCGTCCGTGGCAGGATGTGCGCCGGGTTGGGCCCGAGGCGATGTCCCACTCGGGGCTGATGTCGGAGGGGGCTCCCGAAGGGCGGCGGCGGAGGGAGGCGGGGAGGCCGCGCCTGAGGGGGAGGAGGAGGCATCCACGGAGCCTGTTTGTCCCACTGGCCGAGGATCCGGTTCGCCCCTCGCGGATCTTGCCGCAGGGGCGCGCCCGAGGAGAAAAAGGACTTCCCTCGGTCATGCTGGAACCAAGGCGCTGCAGGAGTCTGCCGGGGCGTCGCCTGGCAGCAGCGGCATACGCAAAGGATCGCCAGCCACGTGAAGGAGAGCGTCGTGGCTGA
>NW_020868735.1:278109-288109 GCF_003789085.1 Penaeus vannamei
TCTCTCTCCCACATCTCTACAACATCCACAAACATCCATAAACATCCATAAACCTTCCCCCTACCACCCCCACCCCCACCCCACCCCTCCAATACTTCCAGGCGATCCACAAATATCCATAAACCCCCTACCTACCCCACCCCCACCCCCAATACCTCCAGGCGATCCAGCAATACCTCCAGGCGATGCACTGTGTCTCCTCCTCCGTCACCGCCTCCTGCCAGAGCTCGAGCAGGGACGCGACTGCCAACAGACCCCGGATCTTGAACGACGCTCCGCCTCCTGGACACGCCCACTTCCCCTCCGTCGAGTGCTGGTGTTGGAGAGAGAGAGGGAGAGAGAGAGAGAGAGGATTGTGGTGTTGGGGTGTTCGAGATAGATAGATAGATAGAAAATGGATAGGAAAAGGATGGGGAAGAGCGTGGAAGGAATGGATAGAAAGAGGGATTGCACAAACTTGCACAATCTCTCTCTCACACACACACATATTCCCTATCGAACACAATCACATGTACACATTCAGACACATGCGCACATACATGCCTGGAAGTACACAATTACACACAACCACGCACACTCTCTCTCTCCTTCTCAGACGCCCTCACGCACACATCACACACACACATGCCCGCTTGCACAACGATCACACACACAACACACACACTGCACACACAACACAACATGACACAACACGCGCACACAATTACACATCACCACACATCTCATGCACACAGTCACACACACATGCAAATATAGACATACACAATTGTACACATAAATCCATCAGTCATACAATCACACACACACACACATCTATCTAACAATCTATCAACATACACACAGATATACACATACACTCACACACATGAGCACTTTACACTGTTAGATCTTTACGCCTCGCCAAGGTACCCCGCTGACCCTCACTAAACCCCCCCCAAAAAAAAAAAAAAAAAAAAAAAAATCCAGAGATGGTGGGCACGCAGAGAGCATCTGCTCCTTCTAGTGAGTTGGAGTCGATGCTCAACGAGATCCTCGGACTCTCGTGCGATCAGTCCAAGTCCAAGTTCCTGAGCCGAAGCGCCTGGTGAAGAATCGCAACGCGAGGAACCTGCAGAAACCGCGCCCCTCGGCTGTGAAAAGCCGAAGGCGGCGGATTGCGAGTAGGAGCAGCCCTCACGCTGTCGTGTCACGGAGCAGATCCCCCAGACGCCCTCGCGACAGACATCCAAAACCCAGCAGTTCCTGGACTGCCAGTCCGCAGTCAAGGCAGATCAGCAAGCTGCACCGGCGCCCGACCCAGGCGGGAGCGGCGCTTCTGAGGAAGGTGCGCGAAGAGTGCGAGTTGCCTGTTCTTTCCCGAAAGGAGCTGCTGGCCGTGGAAGGGGCAACCCGAAGGTGCTCTGCGAGGGCGCTTTCGGCGAGGCTTTGCTCAACCTCACAAGGCTCTGGTCACTAAGATCTCACACGACGTGGACTCGTTTCGGAATTCCTTCAGTTCCTTCAGTTGCTTGACGGGACCGAAGGCATCCAGCGCCTCGTAGGCGTGTGTCCGGACGAGCTAGCCCTGTTGACGCATTATGGCGCCCCCTTGACCGCCTGAGTGGCTGTCGCTCGAGCCTCCATCGGCCTGCAGATCGCCAGGGCCTTCGCCGGCGTCCACGAGGCGGGTTTCACGCATAATGACATCAAGGAGAACAACATTTGCGTGGACATGACGTCCGCCGAACCCGTGGTCACCGTCATAGACTTCGGAATGGCCAACGTGAGCGGGACGACCATGGTGGTGTCGTGCGCTTGGGAGAAGGATCTGCATTACGCCCCCGAGATCTGCAAAAGTTGAGTGCCTCCTCCTCGGGGGTGCAAGCATCTATTGGCACTTCGGTGGAGGCCCAGTGTCTCGTTCTTGCAGATCTCGGGGGCGTAATGCAGATCCTCCTCCCAAGCGACGGCACCGCCATGGTCGTCCCGCTCACCTTGGCCATTCCGAAGTCTATGACGGTGACCAAGGGTTCGGTGGACGTCATGTCCACGCAAATGTTGTTCATTTGCCAGCTGTTCGAGGGCCCCAAGATGCCCTCGGCAACGAGGAAATGGTTCTTCAAGAGCCAGAGCAAGTCGCCCGAGGCGCGCCAGGGCCTTGCAGCGCTGATGGAGTGTCTGGAGGCGGAGAGGCGAAGGCTGGAGGGCGAGCGGAGGGCGGCGAGTGAAGAGCTTCTGCGGAGGCACGCGCTTCCCTTCAGGCTTAGTCCAGGCCGAGTGCCCTTTCCGGTGACGCCACTAATCCACCCGGCGATTGATATCTGTCCCCGAGTGAGCGCTCCGCAGTCGTAGCCGTAGTGTTAATAATAGTGGCAATAAAGAAATAGAAATAGATCAAAAGATAAAAAAATCTTAAAAAAGAAAAAGAAAATAATATTATATATATATATATATATATATATATATATATATATATATATATATATATATATAATATATACATATATAACACACACACACACACACACACACACACACACACACACACACACACACACACACACACACACACCACACATATATATATATATATATATATATATATATATATATTATATATATATATATATATATATATATATATATATATATATATATAACAGGTTTCTTCACGGAGGGCACAAGGTCTGATCTATTTAAAGAGTAGAGATTTTGAATACATTTTCCTTGGGTAATTAATAATTATTTGATATGATTTGATATTTAAAATGATAGAAAGAAAAGTCACATTAAAAATGCACTTGGGATATACTGTTGCATGGCGAGGGGTAATAATGAATATTTTTGACTGTCTTTTTGGGAGTTGTTCACGCACATACGCACTCACGCAAAAACGCGAACTTTCCTTTCTCTCGGTGAGTCACTTGGGGGAAAATACGGCTTTCGATATTTCTCATTTAAGATTTATTTACATTTCTTATCTCTCGTGCTCGTCTCTCTCTTCTCTCTCTCTCTCTCTCTCTCTCCTCTCTCTCTCTCTCTCTCTCTCTCTCTCTCTCTCTCTCTCTCTCTCTCTCTCTCTCTCTCTCTAACTCTCATCAACAACAGTAATAACAATGACAATTGCAATAGTAACAAAAACAACAATAGCAAAAATAATTACACCATCATCAAACAAAAACAAATAACAATAACACCACCAGCGAAGAACAAGAACAAACAAAAACAAATTAACTAGAAGAACTCAGAGACCGCATACCTCCGCCAAGGCATTAGGGATAACCGATGCAATCATTAAAAAAATCCTTGATTCGGTACATGATCCTGTTAACCAACAAACTAACTAACGAACTAACCAACGTTACCAAAGACCTTTAAATGAGCAATTCAATACGAATAAAAAATATATATATAACGAACGCACATAGAAGACGAATCCTATTGTTACAATATAAAGATCAGAATACGATTACGAAGAAGAGAAATAGAGAAGGAACAAGATAAAAACGTACCTGCAAAGGCTGGGTCCAGCGGCGAGATCTCCGCTGACTCCGACTCACGTGTTCCTGAAGGCGCTGTTTGAGCTGCAGGAGGCGCTGAAGGCGGCGGCCGACCATGACCTACAGAGAAGGATCATCAGGTACTTGGTTCTTACATATGAGTTGTAGGATTTATTGAATACATGATTTACTGAATGTGTTGGATTATATGATTTATTTCGCCTGTGATTTATAGTTTTAGTTTATGTGATTTTTATTTTGCCTGTGATTGGTTGTGTAAGTTAGTTTATATCATTTTTATTCATGATTTGCAGTATGTATTGATTTATATTTTCCACACGATTTATTGTATATTGTTTCTTATAATATTTACATATGATTTCTTCTATATACTGGTATATACGTTATTTCGTACGCGATTTATAGTATAAATTGTCTTAAATTTATTTTTTAAAGAAGGATTAAAGTGAAATGTGGCAAACTCAGTCCGTAGAGTTCCGCGCCAATGACCATCGAAATGTAAACAAACGATTTTGCGATTTCTTACCTCATTGCCGCTGTTCACGTTGTTGTTGTTATTAGCGATGTTGATATTGTTGTCGTTATTGTTGTTGTTGTTATTGTTATTATTATTGTTATTGTTGTTGTTGTTGACGTTGTTGGCGACGTTGATGATGTTTGGCGAGAGCGAAGGAGAGGAAGCCAAAGGAAGACATCTGGCCCGTCTTGATGCACTCGGGCTTCTCCTCCGGGACGAAGATCACGGGCGGTCGCTCCTTCTTCTTCTTCTTGGTCTTCTCGTCGTCATCGTCGGTCTCCATTCTCCTTTTCTTCAGGCTGCTGGAGGTGGGAATGGGGCTAGTTATTAGTATAAGATTATTTTTATGTACGTATGTGATATAAGATGTAAAACGTGTACATGAGCGATTGGAAAAGGTATACATGAATGAATACAAGACTCTTGTACGTAAACGCATACATATATGTTATATTTAGAGACGGATCTGGAGGAAAAGGAAAACAAAAACTTACCTGTATCTTGAATTCTTGTTTAACTGCGGGAGGGACACGGCCATCTGCCTCATCATAGCCGGGGTGAAGTAAGGGTGACGACCTGGGACTTGAGGTGACCTGATCTCCCTCGTTCTGCTTTCCATCGAGTCGTTACCTGAAATCCGACGTCCGCCCAAACCTACGGGAACTTCACGCCCACTTTCCGGAACTCCAGGCATAGATGTTCGACCGTCGTTAAAATCTACGGGATCGACACGCCCGTTTTGGTGATCTCCGGAGTCTTCGCTCAGCGCCTCTAGATCCTGGGAGAGGTTCAGCAGGATATTTTTGAGGTGGACGATCTCCTCGAAGCCGGTGGTTCCTGCGAGGCTGTCGAGCCATCGTGTCGAGTCCTCCGCGTAGATCCTCGAGAGGTTAGAGAGGCCGCTCCTGAAGGAGGCGTGGTGGGAGGCGCCCCATGATGTCGACAGGTCCACCGACGGCAGGAGTGATGCCAGACTCGCCATGGGTCCTCGGAGGAAGAACTTTGTGTTCGATGTGACGTCCTGTAGAAGCACACGAACCCGTCACGTCAGCAGATCCTACACCAGGCACCGTGAACGAACACTGAGCTCTCTGGTCAGTAAAGCGTCTCTTCAGCGCCCCCTCTCCCCGCACGCCTCCCCCTCCCCCCTCCTCCGTTATTCTCCCCCCTCCACGCCTCCCCTCCGTTAATTCGTCCCTTCTATTCTCTTCTCGCCTCCTCTCCCTCTTCCTCTCTTCTGCCTCCTTTCGCCTTCTCTCCCCTCCCTGTTGCGTTCTCTCTCTTCCCCTCATTTCTCCTCTTCTACGTCCTCCCTCTCTCTCCCACCTCCCCTCCCTTCGCCCCCCTCTCCCTCCGTACTTCCTCCTCCCCCCTCCTCCTCTCCGTTATTCTCCCCTCCCCCCTCACGCCCCCGCAGACGCCCCTCCCTCCCCACCTCACAGCCCTCACCTCACGCCACAGAAACTCCAGAGAACATCGAACTTCTGAAGGGAAACGTGAGTACTTGTGTTTGTGTGGGATTGTGCGTGTTGATGACATGTTTCAGGATTGTAAGGTAAGTTGATTAATTACGGGGATGATAATGATGATATTAATAATTACGGTGATTTCTTGAAGTCTAGTTGTTGATAGAATTCATGATTGTGAGGCAAGTTGATTAATTTCAAGAATGATAATGATGATGATCTTTATAATTACAATGTTTTCTGAAGAATGGTTACTGAAAAGCTGATATTTTGCAGTAAAGTACTGAAAGAAAGTTGATATAGATATTATCATATTCATTACAATATGATCATATTTTACGCTTTACGATTATATTTTAGATTACAATTATGTTTTAGATTAAGATTATATTTTTCAATTATGTTTTAAATCACGATTATATTTTGAATATGATTTGATTATACCTTATTATCATTATTGTTTACGCGATAATATGTAATACGAGCTTAATATTATTAGGATTATTTATGCTGTTATGGGTGAACTTATAATGTCATTGTTATTATCACTATTATCAGTGTTATTGTAATATATGAATCATTGCTTCATATATTGCATATCATTATTATAATCGTTATCATAATTTTTTTATTATCATTATCATTGTTATTATTATTATTATTATCATCATCATCATCATCATCATCATCATCATCATCATCATCATCATCATCATCATCATCATCATCATCATCATCATCATCATCATCATCATCATCATCATTATTATTATTATTACTATTATTATTATTACTATTGTTATTATTATCAATATTATTATCATCATTATGATTATCATTGCCATTATCATTATCATTATCGTTACCATCATCATTATTATTACTATTATTATTATCAGTATGGTTATTATCATTTTTACTAATATCATTATCACCATGACTATTATTGTTATTATTTTCATTGTTTTTATTTTTAGAATTATTATTATAGTCATTATAATTATTATTGTTGTTGTTGTTATTATTATCAATATCATTATTGCTATTATAATGATAACAATTATTATTGTTATCCTTACTATTACTGTTGTCATTAATATCATTGTTATTACATTATTGTTATTATAATTGTTGCCATGACTATCATTATCATTATTATAAATTTTGATCATTATTATTATCATTAGCATTAGCATCACTATTATCATTTCCATTACTAAAATCATTATCATATCATTGTCTTTCTTATTATCACAAGTATCAGTATTATCATGACGTCATCATATTCATAATTACTGAATGATAAACAACTCTAACCTCCCTCCTTCAGCGCACTTTCTTCCCCCGAACCGCGATGGCGTCCCTCTCGGCGGTCGTCACAAACACCACGGGCCTCGACCTCCTTCCTACGACCACGTGGACGACCTCTCACACCCGAGTCGTCCGTTCTCTGCCCTTCGCTGCCCACGGACCCATGCCCAGTGCCTTCCCCTACCCCATGGCACCCCACGCCCCCCGCCTCCCGATCCCCCACGCAAAAATGGCGAGCTTCAGGAGACCACCTCCTCCTCAGCGTAAGATTTCCCGACCTCCTTCTTCCCCCTCCTCCTCCTCCTCCTTCTTCTCCTCTTTCTTGGATCCCTTCGGCCTCTTCTCGCAACCTGGGGTCACGAGGAGGTCCGGAGAGGCTATGACGACCAAGGGGAAGAGGAAGAAGACCACCACGACGACCGAAGCTCCTCCTCTGGTCTATTTTCCCGACGGCGACAAGGGCGAGTGCGGGGACTTCGGGGACCCGGGCTTCAACACCTACGGGTTCGTCGGGTTCCTCTTGGGCGTCGTCAACATCGTGAGTCAGGTAAGCAAGCCTCCTGGGAAGTGGGTTTAGTGAGAATGAAGTAAAAGAAGGAGATGAAGATGAAGACAGAGAAGGAGAAAATGTAGAAGAAGAAAGAGGAGAAGGAAAAGAAGAAGAAAGAGGAGAAGGAAAAGAATAAGAATAAGAAAGAGAAGGAAAAGAAGAAGAAGAAGAACACGAAGAAAAAACATTATAGTTCTTGTTTCTCCTTCGTTCGTACATGATTTATTCTGAATATACCCCTCTACATACATTTCATTTTGAATACGCCCACCTATCCATCAATTTCTCTCTCTAAAATATACATATACCCCCTAAAAAAACTAAATCAGTCTCACCTTCACAGATTGTCAACAACGTCAACAATAACCTGAACAACAACAACAATAACAACAACAACAACAACAACAATCTGGGCAACATCAACCTCGCCAACAGCAACGCCGGGCAAGAGAATTCGAACACAGTGTCGATTCCGCCGGGCATGGGTGAGGACGCGCCGTTTCGCTCTCTGGAGGCAATGTCGATTTCTTGATTTGAATGGCTTTTGGGTGGTTTAAAATAGTTTGTTGTTTGAAATTAGTTTATTGGTTGATTGTTTAGATTTTGATTGGCTTTCGGCAGTTCAAGCAATACCTTTTATTTCTTTATGTACAATAAGATCTGTTTTTTTTTCGACGTGCAGTACCAAGACTAAAATAAACCGAACTTATGGATGAAATATAAACCTACAAACTTATAAACTTTCCCATTCACTCGAAAAGTAACCTAAACCTCACCCTTGCTCTCACTTAGGAGGAAGAAAGAAACGAGAGCTGGAGGACGAGGTCGAGAGGGAGTGGAGGGAGCGACATCGTCAGCAGCTGGAGGAGGAGGTGTTGGTCGCCGACGTCGCTCTTCTGTTTCTAAAGTGAGTCCTCCAGGGTGACAGAGGATTACTTTTCTTTCTCGTCTGTCTCTCTCTCTCTCTCTCTCTCTCTCTCTCTCTCTCTCTCTCTCTCTCTCTCTCTCTCTCTCTCTCTCTCTCTCTCTCTCTCTCTCTCTCTCTCTCTTCTCTCTCTCTCTCTCTCTCTCTCTCTCTCTCTCTAACTCTCCCCACTCCCTCACTCTCTAATCCCCCCCCCTCTCTCTGTCTCCCTCTCATTTATCAATCTATTTTTTTACTTGGCTTTTGTTTGCTCTTTATCATTGTAATTCATTTATTGTCACGTGACCCGTCTTTTCACAATACAAATGCATTACACGCCGTATTTTGAAGATACCATTAAAATCGTGCAACAGAAAGTAAAAATTACAAGAGAAAAATAAAATGAGAGTAATCTCTTTTCCTTATATTTCTTTCTCTCTCTCCATATAGGACATATTGGACACTGTCAAAAGGGCCTGTTGAATGCGCCGAGAGGGTCGTCTGCGAAGTCAACAAGGAGGTCGTCCGCCTTGACACAGCCAGGGAGTCAGACGAATCGTTAGTTTTAGCAGAAGTCTTTGCTGAGATTTTTACGTAAGTGGGTTAAATGAAAGTTCGTATTTTTAAGATTTATATTTTTCTTCGTTTTTGGGGTAGGAATGTCTTCTGTTTTTTTTCTGGCAAAGAATACATTGATGTGGAACTTCTGTATTTTTTGGTAAGAATTAGTTATATATGTAAGAAAGGTACGACAATAACAACGGAATTTCACTATAAATCCTGTATTTCTATTTGATTTCAAGCATTCAGTATAAAAACATTTTTTATATAAAATTATTTTAAATATATTAGTTAATAGTACAAAGACATATGACATAAAAGAAGTCAGTTGGCTTTTGATTGGCATAGGTAAAGTACCAAACCTACCATATTATCATTCATGATCTATTTCTCTCACCGTCTCCCTAGGGTATTTCTGGCAATCATATTCATCATCTCTTTTTCTCTCTCCCTCCAGATCGGCCCTCGAGAGCTGGTCTCCGGCAGCAACTTCCCCCACCCCCTCCTTATCCTCTGCAGGGGACCACGGCCGCTCTGAAGGTGACTGCTTAGCTCTCAGTCCTCAGTGCTCCAAGGACTCGTGGGACAAGATCAGGTCGTTTTCCCAGGAGGAACTGTCCCTCGACTTATCTTTCCTGAAGGAGGGCGAGCGCGATCTCTTCCAGCACGTCAGCAACAACGTTGAGTTTTCCAAATTGGGACTTCCTGACATTGCGACCGTCGTTTCGTTACTCACGGATGAAGTATAGTGATGTGGATATTAGGGTTTATCTTCGTCTTTTTTATAAATATTTCTTTTTTTTTTTGTTTAATTTTTAATTTTTAATAATTCTACAATTGTGTGTGAATTCACAATAAATCATGATGTATATTAGGGTTTATCTGTGTTTTTTTTTATAAATATATATTTTTAATGATTCTATACTTGTACGTGAATTCATAATAAATCATGATGTATACACTGTGTATCTAATTAGGTTAAGAATCTTTATTTCATATATTTTGGAGTGTGTAGTACATATAATCTAGTGTAAAGTTTCGCATATACTGTAGATACTCCATACCCATATTTCACTACATATGATGACTTTCACAAAATATGATTGTACAGATTACTTAGAAGAATTGATATCACATATTTGAATTTTCCAATTCTCTCCTCTTGTTATTCTCACTTCATCCCTCTTAGTC
>NW_020868735.1:293109-296915 GCF_003789085.1 Penaeus vannamei
ATGGAATCTGCTATCGATTTCCTGGCTGATGCCTTCGCACGAGGTCAGTGTGTTATATGACCTATGGTTCTTCGTTTAAGTGTGCCTAGGATTCACTTACTCACAGCTTGGTTAGTAAAGGTGAATATGGTGGAACCACTAGATTTCAGGACCAATAAAATTATTAGAGGGTTGAAGTTTATGACTCACCCCTTGCTCAACACAACCTGGAAGTTTGTATATTCACATTACCATGTTTTTTCATCTTATTTTTCTCTTTTTATGATATGTAATGTAAAAAACAAAAAAGATGAAAAAGGAAGATGAAAAAAGAGAAATACTGTATATCTCTTTCTGGACTTCCTATCTATGTAGAACACATTAATACATTACACATGTAGTCTACATGAAAGAAACAAATTAATATTTCATCACTTCTCTAACAATACTTCTCTACATTTGGGAAAAGTAAAAAAAAATCCTCCTAACCAACTACTAGGAAAATTGACCTGCTCTTCTCAACAGGCATATAAGGACATCACAGCCCCTGGAACACAAGACAAGACGGAAGAGAAAACTGAAGTATGCCTGTCTCCTTCAGCATGTGGTAGCAACTGTGGCCATGGTGAAGGTACCCAAGAGGAGACACAGAAGCTGTGCGCACGACTGAGCAGGGCGGTCTTCCTGTAAAAGTTCTGGCAGTACAGTCACGAGAGCGATGTTGAGGAAGCCTCCAGCAGTAAAGGCAAGGATGTACACTTGTATTCCCGCTGAAAAACAAAACAAATGACAGAAATGAACAAAGGAAATAAAATCTTTGAAAAGAATTTTAAAGGCTAACACCTATGAGATGTGATTACATTATTTGTTAATCATACTGCTGATATAAATGGTAAACTTTTATTCTAAAAGTCACAAGTTTTAGCCAATTCTAAATTCCTGAATAAGAACTGGAAATACAAATGTGTGCACAAATAAGACTAATGACAAAATAGTACTCAAATATAAAATACAGTAAAGAATAATGTGAATGTAAAGCCTAACCTAATAACCAGCATACTTATGGTAAATACCACATACAAGCATGCATATCTCTCTTACTTACCAAGAGACTCAGAAGTACCAATGAAGAGTGTGAAGAGGGCGCCCAGTAAGCCAACGCCTGCAGTATAGAGTTGTGCCAGTGTTGCCTCCCAGCGGCTAAAACCTGCAGGCACAACATAGCTTTAAACCTTCGAGTTAACTTCAATATATTTACTATCAATATTCGTAAGCAAATTCTTTATAATGGTTATAATGTTAGTTATGTACAAATACTATGAAAATAGAAAAAGGGTAAAAGAAAAAAATTACATCATTCTACTACAATTATCTGAATAAAAAAAAAAAAAAAGAGAAAAAAAGAAATTAAGAGGATTACCACATATCCTCATAAAAACCTTTACTCAACCTATTACTTGCAAAAACTCACCAGACTTAAGTAGAATGGCAAAGTCCCCAATCTCATGTGGGATTTCGTGAATGAGTATAGCACCAGTTGTAAGTATTCCTGTCTTGTAGGAAACCATGAATGAACCCGCTACAGCCAGTCCATGAGTAAAGTTGTCAATACCATTTGCTATAAGGTTTAAGTAGCCAGTTACCTGTCGGATAGAGAATTGTAAGAGATATATATCTTTTTAGGTCATTATATTTCAATCCAAGTACATCAAAATATCAGCAGACATGTTTCTTTTACATACATATTAACATTTCTAAAGTTTTAAGCTTGACCTAACAAATTAAACTTGGAACAGATGTCAAAATATGTAAAAATCACAATAATAAAAAAGTAAAAAGAAACTAACATCTTTCTTATTTTCCCCTATTTTTTCCTTAGAGTTATTATTTTGCGGCTCCGGAGACTCATTTGAGGCCATCATCTCCACTATGATGAACACGAAGATCCCCGCCAACACGCAAAGACCCACTTGGGTGAACGCTTCGTGGGTACCTGCTCCAGCTGCAATTATGATGTGCAAATTACTAGATGATTTATAAAGCAATGGAATAATTTATAATATAGAGGAATTATATATAAACAGAAAAACTACCAATAATCAAATCATAATAGACGAACTACATACTAATTAACTATGTGAAGAACACCATTCATTATATGCTTCACAATGAAAATGGATGGGAGGAAGGGAAGGAGGTAGAGAGGATGGGAGGGAGGGAAAGAAAGGAAAAGGGAGGAAGGGAGGAAGGGAGGTGGGAGGGAAGGGAGGGAGGGAGGGAGGGAGGGAGGGGAGGGAGGGAGGGAGGGAGGGAGGGAGGGAGGGAGAAGAGGAGGGGGAGGGAGGGAGGGGAGGGAGGGGAGGAGAGAAGGGATGGAAGAGGAGGAATGAAGGAAGGAGAAGGCAGGGAAATGGAGGAATCAAGGCAGTTAAGAAGAAAGGAAGGAAGGGAGTAATATAGGCCGAAGGAAAGGTAAGAAAAGAAGAGAAAGGGAGAAGGAGAAAAAGGAAAGGTAGTTAGGGAAAGAGAAAAAAAAAGGAATAAAGACAAGAAAAAAGAAGAAGAAGAGAAAGAAGAAGAAGAAGAAGAAGAAGAAGAAGAAGAAGAAGAAGAAGAAGAAAGAAGAAGAAGAAGAAGAAGAAGAAGAAGAAGAAGAAGAAGAAGAAGAGAAGAAGAAGAAGAAGAAGAAGAAGAAGAAGAAGAAGAAGAAGAAGAAGAAGAAGAAGAAGAAGAAGAAGAAGAACAAGAAGAAGAACAAGAACAAGAACAAAAAGAAGAAAGAAGAAGAAGAAGAAGAAAAAAAAAAAAAAAACAGATAGACACCCCTACAAAAAAAAAAAAAACTTCACGCCACCCTTACCGTCCAGGCCATACTCCAAGCCTCCGGAAGCAGGTGCAGGAACACGTCGCCGAGAAGCCCGCCCACCGCGAAGCTCAACAGCAGCTGCAACACGTTCCTCCCGCCTGGAACGAAAAAAAAGGGAAATTGCACGTGAGGAAACTGCAATGGGGAATGATCAGCTTTTAGGTTGTGAGAGAGAATGGGTGAGGGCGGGGGGGGATATATGTGGGAGAATAATTTTGGATATACAGACCGATGTGTGTGTGTGTGTGTGTGTGTGTGTGTGTGTGTGTGTGTGTGTGTGTGTGTGTGTGTGTGTGTGTGGTGTGTGTGTGTGTGTGTGTGTGTGTGGTGTGTGTGTGTGTGCGTGTGCGTGTGTGTGCGTGTGTGTGTGTGTGTGTGTGTGTATGTGTGTGTGCGTGTGCGTGTGCGTGTGCGTGTGTGTGTGTGTACGTAGTGCGTGCATGTGCATGTGATGTGCGTGCGTATATAGCACAAATCATATATAACCGAAACAAAATAGCAGATTTTGACTAAAAGAACACCTCAGATACTCAGAAGAAACAAGGAGATGGCAGTGGCTCAAGCGGGACGGACCCCCCCCACCCCCCCCCATGGCCTTATCATTGCTTTTCGCGCGCTTTTTATCCAAAATTTCCCTTTGATCATCTTCGCTTCCTTTATCAACTTCAAAGAGCGCTTGTTTATCTCCTCTTTCTTTTTTATGTGTCTTGATCTCTATTTTCCTGCTTCCTTATTTATTTTCTGCACGGAAAGGAGGTGGAAAGGGGGAGAATTAGGAGGAGAAAAAGGTGACGGAGGAGGGGAAGGAAAAGGAGGAGAAGGAGAAAGAAGGAGGAGAAGAGGAGGGAAGGAGAAGGAGGAAGAGGAAAGGGAAGAAGAAAGGGAGAAAGAAGAAGAAAAGAGGAATCGGAAGAAACAAATAAAATAGAAAGATGGAAGAGCAACCTAAGGAGAAGAAGAG
>NW_020868735.1:304515-308936 GCF_003789085.1 Penaeus vannamei
ATATTATATTTAATATATGATAATATATTATATAATATATATATAATATATTTAATATATATGATATGTATGTAATAATATACTACGATTAGTATACTATATAATAATTGTATATATATAATATATATATACATCTATATATATATAACTATATATAGTATATAAGATTTAATATAAGATATAATAATATATAAATATAGTATAATAATATATAATTATAGAATGATCTATATACATATAATATATATAATACAAATAGTATTAATATCATATAATATTAGTTAATAATATCCTATTACTGATAATGTATTTAATATAATTTATCATATATATATATTGTATATATAATTAATAGTAAAGTATAGATATATACTTACTTAAACTAAGCAACAATTGTATATATTATATATAATTATTTTTATATCAAATTCTATAGTACAGTATATACATATTTAATAATATAAGATATTATATATTATAATATATATATAATAATTATATAAAATATCACTATATAATTATATTCATATTTATAATGATTATATTATGTAATATATAATATATATACATATTTATACTAACAATAAATTTAGAAACATATATAATTATATATATTATATTCATATATATCTAATAAATATAATATATTATTTATTAATATATATTATATGTAATTTATATCACCAATATATATCATTAAATATATTATGTAAATCAATATAATATAACTATACTATAATGTGTGTGTGTGTTAGTGTGTGTGTGTGTGTGTGTGGGTGTGGTGTGTGTGTGTGTTGTGTGGTGTGTGGTGTGGTTTATTGTGTGTACTACAGTGTCACAGTGGTGTCGATCACAGTTCGACATTGTGCTCGTGTTTCACACAACAATCATCACGCTTCGACTCATGTAAGTGTCAATGTAGCATCGTTGATCGTCACCATTGAGGGGAGCCCCACCCCAGCGCCCGGGATGACGTTTGAATGTGCCGATCATGTTATATTGATTAAATCAAATATTACATTAATACTTTATATTACTCTTATACTATATACCATTATATATGTTATTAACAAATATTATTATTTACAGTATTGATTCAGAATATATAGGTAGAGTAACACACGTAAGATATATTAAATGTGGCGAATTGCCAGTACTAATTTATTATGACATAAATAATATAACGTCCGTTATTATTTAAAAACTAGGTAACATATAATTCGACCATTTTAATCATCATATCAACGTGATTAATACAGCTTGTAAGATATACAAATATATTCCTGATTAAAATTAACACAGATTATTTTGCAAGCCTTGGTAGTCGAAAACTTAGGAAATTTGTTCTGACAATATTCTAATGCTAAAATTTCAGTGCAAAAGTTCACATCTGCGTCGTGTGAGGCAGTGATACGAAAAATTAAAAGTAACTATACATGACAACACCTGCTGCTGTGTTACGCGAAGGTATAGTGGGTTGGAGAAGCGGAGACCTTCACAAGCCGAAAGACCGTTCAGCGAAAGCTCTAAATCTGCGTGAGCCTCGATGTTCGTGAGGATAGTGAGCTGAAGAGTTCATTTTTTAACAAATGTCTTCTGTTGTTTCTGTGATGAAGTATATGGGTGCACTTGGTAAGCAATGCTTCTCCTTCAAAATGAGACGAGATTCAGCTTTCGACGACAAATAGGACGTCTTCTACAAGCGTTTGTCACATGCGCTAGGAAAAAGTTTTGTCAGTCTTCGCTCCCTGCCTTTTATTTCCGTGTAGGCCTATGTGCTTTGCTATTATCACATAATCTTTCCTACAAACTGAACTCATGTTCATTGTACCATGAAAAATTTTGTTTATTGTAAATATCAGATTTTGTATGTTCTTACATTCTGTAAATGCTGTCGGATTACCCCAAGAAGATGAAGAAGACAAAGACACAGAAGAACAAGGCAGAGGGTTTCTAGTCTTGCTCATGCCTCACGTCGCGGGTAGAAATCATAAGCCTCCACCTTCACTCTCTTTAACCACCGTGCTCACGAAGAAACGTGTAGCTGTGTAGTATTTACATCAACCTAGCAACGCAAACCCACATCGACCTCGAGATAAATATCCAAGCACATACTTGGTAAGCCAAGCCTCGCGAAGTTAAACATTATCCATTCAAGAATGAAAGCAACTCACGTTTTATCGCGAAAAGAACTGACAACCGACTCCCACCTGCCTTCGTTCAGCCTACAGCGATTGGTCCTGAAGACTCGACTCTGCTACACAAAAATCAAGAAAATTTGCCTTTCAGCTCTACTTTGCGCGCAATGGAAATATCCGGTCAAGAAAAGAGATAAATGAGATACAATAGACAGTGTAACAATGATCACAGCATTTTATTATATTATCTATGTTTGATGTCAGTATGATACAGGAGACACATGAAAACAATACGAAAAAAGGAACAGAATGTCATCAAACGAATGTTCTCAAAACTTAACCGAAAACCAAAGCAATACCTTCAACAATAATAGGATTATAGACAGAGGTGATGTGTTGTTAAATCCTTTTATAACCAGACCAGCTGGTAGTTTCAGTTTTGGTTTTATGAAGCCATAAAGCACGCAGATATTTTAATAAATTCTGGAATAATTTCTCATGAACGCTGCAAGTGGCAACCATATTTCCATAAAAACAGTTATCCGTCAGCCTCCTGTTTCTCGCACCGCGCCTACATGCGGCCGCGAGTCCCTCCCCAGTCGCCAAGGTTACATCGGCCAGTCCTCCTCCTCACACTGGTCTTGGATTACCGCTGTCAGGCTTCGTTTCTCCTAATAACTCAACTCGCATCGCCTTTCGTTGTGAGTGACATTTCCTCTGCTTCTTTCCATCGCTGTATCCTTACCGGTTTCTTTGCACTCGTGTTGTATTCACATGCTCCGTCACTTGCCAATGCCGTGCCCCGTCCCCGAGGCTCCCTTCCAGCACCTTATTCAATGGTTACTCTTCTCAGCCGCCCAGAGACAGGGCTTCACATTCATCTGCATAATAGGGAACAGTTTGTTTTTATTACATCCGCAGCCTAAGGCGAATAACGGCGCGTGTGAGCTTCATGTGTATTCACACCTCCCTCCCCCTTCTTGCAGACGGTGATGTGGGGAGTCGTAACGGCCCACTGCATTTACTCAAACCACACAGCAGCACACAGCTATTAGCTTAGCTACGTTCAAGTTGTAAATGCGCAGGTCCACGGGAGCGCACTTCACGTGCGCAAACCGGGCCGTCGAAGGCTTCGAATGCGGGAATATGTATATATTAATATTATATTAGCTTATAATATGCAGTATATGATAGCATTACGGCACAAGCACGACTACATTAACTATAAATAACACTTGACGCTGAACTAGCTATTAGTCACCTACTATATATGTATATAAGCTTAAGTCTATACGATATGCACACATAACACACACACACTAGCACACACAGCTCAGTATGTATATGTGACTGTGTGTATAATATTAATATACACATACACACACCACACATCACCTACATTATATAATATATATATCAAATTATATATATATATATATAGTAATATATACTAATTTATATATATGTTAAATTATTGTTAATATTATAATATGTATATATAATGTATAATGATATATTATAATATATATTAATTAATATATATTAATATAATATATATATATAATATATGATATATATATATATATCAACTATGCATTACATTAATATAGGTACAGGGATTAGGGTTTAATAACTGATAGATATATCATACAATACCATCATCCATACGCACGCGAACGCCACACCGCACTGCCGCACACACTACACACACACACATGACACCACCACACACACACCACACATATAGGGTTATGCAATAATCACCAGTTAGAAAGTATTAACTACACAATATTATTATACTATTATATATATTTGTTAATACATGTATAATGTTATATGATATGCTATGTATATGTGTATATATATATGTATATATAATATATATGTGTCGTGGTGTGTGTGTGTGTGTGTGTGTGCTGATGTGTGTGTTGATAGTGTGTGGAGTGTATGTGTGTTGATGTGTGTGTGTTTTGTGTGTGGTGGTCATGTCTGTGTGTGCATGTCTGTGTGGGTGCATGTGTGTGTGTGATGGTTGTAGTGTGTGTGTGTGTGTGTGTGTGACTGTGTACTGTAGTGTGTGTTGAGAGGTGTATTGGTGTATTTGTTGTGTGTGTGTTGTGTTTATGTGAGGGTGTTAATATCAAAATATACATCTATAATCCATATCATCTATATTTTTTTCACTATCACACACACATCATATATAATAGCATATATTCTACTCTATTATCTCTCTTCACTATCATACTTACTATTTACTACTCTTACTCATTATCTTATATC
>NW_020868735.1:309036-314036 GCF_003789085.1 Penaeus vannamei
AGATACATTAATGTAATCTTACTTTAAGATATTAAGTCTCAAAATGGAGATACATGTTGATATAGGAAGAGATATAGTATTTACTAATTATCTCATGTTTATAATTGAGAATCAGGTAGACAATGCCAGAATTTTTTGCATATATTTTAGGTAGATGAATGGTTTAGTTGATTAGCCTATGATGAGAAACTTTGATTTTACTCATTAAAGCTAGGTATGCAGATATCTCACCTCAAAGCAGATGTGAATACTGAATAACAGTGTTTATTCACAAATAGGTTTTCAGGTTATTTTCCATTATTTCATTATCTGTATTAGCATTTTGTTTGAGTATCTTCTTGAGTATTGATTCCTTCCTTCATGAATCTAGTCAGATTCTTATTGAGTAGGTGTTAATTCATATGACTTTGCTATGAATAGTAAATCAGTGTAAATGTATATGCATAGTGTTTGTGTATGTGGAGAAAATTAGAAAAATGAGAATTCCCTGAATAATCATTCTGTAACTATAATTTTAGATGTTTGAAATATAGATATAGATATATATATATATTTTTTTTTACCAAGATTTTGACACATGCAGTGACAGCTGTATTATTTATTTGTTATTATATTTTGTGTCAACATTTTGTAGCTACGTAAGATTAAGTGAAATTCTGTATATGAGATGGCCTATGTGAATATGCTTATTAGTGTGCAGTGTCAAGCTCTTTTTATTTTATGGCTGCTCTAACCCTGCTAGAGCATTGCTAATGTATATCTCTCCTAAGTTTGCTGCAGTGAAATTACACTCGAAAGGAGATTGAACCTTGAAAATATAGTTCTGCATCCTGCCAGAGACATCAAGGCATGGCATATGTTCTGTAGTCCCTAAAGGATGTGCACCATACATGTAGGAATGTTTGGGTGAGAACAGAGGGCAGACTACCATATTTTCCTCTTGGATGCTAGAAACAATTGAACTTTTCAGATCACTTAATGTGGATCTTGATTGGTAGAAAATACTACTCACTTTTTGTGTAGTTTGGGTTAGAGAGTAGATAGAAGGGATTGTTCATTGTTCTGATGTGGCATATCTATGTTATGTCATAAGACTGCACATCCTTTAAGGATTAACTTGTGGTAACTTAGTGATACAGAATATTCAGAAGAATGTTATTTTTCTGTTACTGTTTCAAGATTATTTAATTTTTTAGTTTTTTAGTTTTCTAGGGTATATTTTACAGATAAGATATGCTTTGAAAGGTCTTAGAAGAATTGACTGCATTGGGGAGTGAGTGGGTGTGTAATTGGGTGAATGAGCAAGGGAGAGAGTGAGTTAGTGGGCAGATGGATAATTAAAGGAAGGAAGGAGGGAGTGAGTGAGCTCATGAGTGAATGAGTGAATTCAGGAACGAGCATTTAGATAGGAGATGAGTAGGTGAGTGAATGTTGAATGTGTTGGTGAGTGGTTGAGTGAGTCCATGAATGAATATTGTGTAAGTCAAGTTGAATGAGTGAGTGAGTGAATTAGTGGGTGATTAGCCCTATGATAACATCTTTTACCCTTGCCAGACTGAGCAGTCTCTAGAGTAAAAAAATTAGATGCCTTGCAAACATAGGTTTTCCCAGTTGTCTGTGATTTTGGCTGCAGCTTGTATGAATTTCTTACATGAGACCAGAGACTTTTGGCCAGTTTGTTAAAATTGTGCGAGGCCCGACCCAAATAGTATTCATATATGCGGATGTGCGTATACTCAGAAATAAATGCATATCAATTTGTAGATATACATTCATCTATCTATCTGTTGGGTTATTATGCATGTTTAGACTGACAGATATGTATTTATTTCTGTGTATATGCAAGTTCGTATAATGAATATTCATTTAGTTGGGCCTCACACACTTTGGAAGACTGTACCTCCCCAGTGACAGTAGTCAAACAAGTGAATGTTTGTAATGCATTTAACATAGAACCTGGTGTAAATGGATTTGAGTATGTAAGAAAGTAGGTGGGTTTATATAGGCAGGGAGGGAAAGAGGGTGGGAGCAGTAATCCCCATTGTACACTTTGATCTTTTTTTTTTTTTTTGTATGTGTATGTGTGTTTATTTTGACAATTCTTTATTCATTTTGCTTATTATCTGTGTTCCATTCTTGAAGCTGACCTAGTTATCTTTCCTCTAATGCCGAATCCAGGACGTAAGAGTAAGTGTTTGCGCCAGTCTTTGCCGTGGCCTGATTTTGCTACCTTGAATTGTATTGCTCATGTACTTGCATCTTGGAGTAGCTGACATAAATCTTATTTTTAACCCGTTCGTGGTTTTCCATGACGTGACACATTTCAGTCTCTTTCAAGTGCCTGTCAAGTGGGCCATAAAGGCCAAGTAATTTTTATAGGAGTAAGACCCATGTAAATAGCTAGCCAGCTGCTTGTCGGTTACTTGCCTGATGCATTTTTTTTTTTTTTTTCCTTTTTGTAACTGTGAATGGGTTAATTGCATGGAGATTTTACATATTTCTAATTATTATTATGTTTTCTCTTCCCTTGTTTCTTTACTTTTATCTTTCCTTTCTCTGTCAATTATTTAAATTTTTTGTCTTCTCATTGTCTTCACTGTATCTTCCTTCTCCTCTTCGATTTATCTTCTGTTCATGTTGACCGATTTCATTTTTTGTATAATAATTACCTTTTTGTATTTACATTAATTTTTCTATCATAACCAATCCTGAAAACTGGAAGTGAGACAGACCAGTAGATTAAGATTTTTTTCTTAAATACATTTGGTTCTAGATTTATATATATATAAAAAAGAAAATAGAAATACCTTTTTCAATTAAATAGAGGATTAAATGCATGCTCGTATTTTAAGCAGTGGGGCCCTTACTTTAGTGTTGTTTTGATCAACAGTTTCAGGGCTAGCGACAGGTTGGAAACTCGACCAAGATCTTAGATAAGGGATGGATGATCCAGGCTTAGCAATTATGTGCCAGTATCCCATTTTTCATTGTCATTCACCCTTGAGTATGTATGGGAAATTTCCATTCACTTGTGACCAAAGTTTAGTTTTTCCTTTTTTATCCAAACCATTGTTATTTAAATGAATATTCAATATTTAGTATTTAGAACTGTAAGAGAATCACTGATATGGGATGAAATGTAGTGTGACCACAGGCCGTAAAGATTAATTTTTTTCCTTTTAGTGATGCATTCAGACCTATCTAGTTTTTTTGTTTATAACTGTGATTATGGTAGGGATTCTGAAAAGTCATCATGGATTGGAAAAGTTGACGGGAATATATCCAGACTAGTTTTATTTCTTCCCATTTAAAGTTTGCATCTTGGAAAGTAATTTCTACTGTAGAAGTGCATCATTCTTTTAAAGTTGCTAAAGTTGTGGCCCCATTGTAGGTTCAAATTTATTTGTTTTGATAGTATACTTAATGATTTATTTGTTATGCTTTTTGTACCAACCATATCACTCATTGTCTTTGAAAGTCTTAGAAAAGTTCTTTTAACCTTTATATTCTTTTATTCTTGATGTCATATTTTATTGATACTCTCATGCTGGAAGAAAAGTTGACGCCCATTTGTAAATTTTTATTTATGAATTTTTGAATGTATCAATGTGCACTCAGGAAAGATGCGAGGCAAGCACATGGGCTGCTTTATCGACAGCAGAGAGTCAAGGATCCTTCGAGGCCATGCAACACAACTGAAGAGAAATTCTCCTAGCATCTGTTGTGACATCTGTTATCAGCGAGGATACGTTTATGCTGGAGTCCAGTACGGGTAAGGGAGATTAATCTCTCATATTTTTCCTTTCATTTGACAAAACTTTGAGTACAATAATACCAAACTTTGATTAAGCAAATGATTGAGAAATGTGAAAGTATGTCTTATTTCCTATTTTTTTAAAATCATCTTTTTCACTAGGGTTTCAAATATGGGCATAGTAGAAAAAAAGTGTGTGCGTCCCAAGAGAATCAAGCCACTCCTGCTAGTCCAGCAAAAAATGCCAGGCTTTGAAATTTATGTCAATAATGAAGAGATATACATTAGAAATAGTGTTTCCCCATTGCTAACTAGAAAAGTGTTAAAACTTGCTTTTACTTTTATTTCAACTAACTCATATATAGTTTATTCAGTGGTTAATAATCTCTTTTCAGTAGGACTTTCAGTGAAATGTACCAATATATATGTTTTTTGATTGTGGCATCCAGTTGTTTTTTTTCCAATTTTTCATGTATATTTTAATTATGACTTTGTTTGTCTATGATTATTTTGAGATGTTGCTATTAAATGCAGAAGATAGAGATTTAAGCTCAAGTCTTTATTAATCTTTATCCACTTTATCGATATACAGCATCATCTTTATTGTTGTTGCTATTTTTGTCATTATTTTGCTTTTTTATGTTTATAGTCCTCCTAAGTGAAGAGATTTACTGGCTCAGATCCTCTTAGATATTCATTCCCTGCATCTGTACACCATACAACAGCAAGGAATGCTTCTGCGGAAATGAAGAGCTCCCTGTGAAGTTGAAAGCAGCTGAAAGCTTTTGCAACATGCCTTGCTCAGGGGATGAGAGATTGAAATGCGGGGATTATCTGCATATGAATGTCTATCAGACAGGCTTGGCAAGTGAGTTCAGAGATGTTACTAATTACACTAGCTTTTGCTTGAGTGATTATGAGTGTTAATTGAAATTTAGATTATTTTTTTATATGCTATTCCTTTTTTCAATTCCAATTTAAAAGATGTATTAAATTCCTCAGTCTGTTGATATATGAAAAATGTCATAACAGATATTGAAATGAAGTATGAACAGTTAGGAAGAAAAATTAGATTTGCTGTACATTTATGTGAGACATTCTAAAGTGAGATATGGAAGAGTAGAATCATTTACATATTTATATTCCCTTGAGATCTTTCCCTGCAAAAGATATCAAGTAGAATATCTTTATAGTGTACCAATCTTTTGAAATGTAAACTGACAAGATTTTTCTATTGATAAACACA
>NW_020868735.1:319036-326536 GCF_003789085.1 Penaeus vannamei
CACATTATAAAAAGAAAATGGTACTTGTCTTTTATCAGACATTGCACCAGCTAGTATAATTAGTGTCATGTTTGTCTTTTGAATTAGAAAGCAAAAACAGGATAAAGCATAAAAAGAAATAAAAATGTATGTGTAGCTGTGTGCTCGCAATATCAAACACATGAGTAGTCTGAGCCCAGTTTTAAAGATATGTATAACTGAATTATTATCCTGGTATGAATGTGTATACAGATTTTAGCCAGAATAATTCCCCTATTTCACTACCTGATAAAGAATCATAGTATAACATAAATGTGTCTGGTGATAGATGCCAGCCTTTGTTCCAATGTACAGGTTGAACTTTTAAAATCCAGCACACTTGGGACCAGACTTTTGCTAGATTTCTGAAATATCTCAATTTCATCACCAAAACCCCTTATATATGTCATATATTATTGTTGTTAAATGATCTTAACCAGGGCATAGTTAGAAGGGGGTGTAAAATATATCTCACCATTTTCATACGGGCTTGAGTCTGTTCTCTCCATTTTTAGTGGGGGGAAAATTCCCATAATCATATCTAGTCACAAGTGTGTGTTTACACAACTGCCATCATCCTTAGCTTGTATAGCTACCTAGCTGGCTATACAGTGTTGAGCAAGCTGCATGCTCATTTGATTGATGATCAGCTGTCTTCATCCTCTTTTATAATGCCCAACCATGTTATGATGACAAATACCTCAAATCCTGATATTTAAACATTGATTCTACTGATAGAACTTTACTGGTCTTTTTATTATTATTTTTAGTTTTTTTTCTTTTTCTTTTTAAGGTGGGGTGTATTTTTACAAAAAAATATTGTACTGTAATCTTCAGCCCATACATCTACAATTCCTGGAACTTGCACCCCCCTCCCGGCAGCCTTAGGAAATATGTATTTCATTATCACATTTCAGATACATATTATTTAGTGGAATAAGAAAACTGTTAAAGTTACCCAGTATTTGAAAGCTCACTGGGCTTAGGACTCAACATGAATATGATGACTTGATTTTTGGGAAGAGGACTTTATATGAGTATGGCAGCTAAGAAAAATTTACCAAAACACATTTTTATTATGTAAAGCAATAAAGCATCATGCTATTGTCATACTTTTTGAAAGACAGGAAGACAAGCAACAAAAATGAATAGATTTCTGCACCCAAACACAAAGGAGTTGGACTTAGGAGCAGGGAGAAGGGCTTTTGCCTCTTAAAATAGAAGGAAAATTGTCAGGCAGTTTTTAACAGCTCTTCTGTGATATGTACCTCTGTGGCACTAAGTTGCTGTGAGCAGCAGAAGCAGGAAGTTTTATAACAATGTAGCCTATTGGCATACCCACACAGGTGTGCATGGGAAGAGTAAACCGTAAATTTTTCTTACTTATATTTTGTGGTGTTTATTCAGTGATTTTAATAATTATATATTTTTTTTAAATTATTGGTGCAGAAATACAACAAAGCTCCTGCCTACCCACACCAGCTTGTTGCCAGTATAGAAAGCATTAAAGGGTTAATGATTTTAATTAAATATCACTGAGGGCACTGGCCTGTAAATGGGAAAACTAACACTAGTGGCATAAAATGGATCTTAGACAAACTAAGTGTTTTTTGACAGTGTTAGTCACCGACTGATAGAACTAATAGATCAAAGGGAGATTTAAAGTGTACTAAAGTGTATTTTATTCTTGCATGTTGTGTAAATGATGGAGGTAAAAAGAAGCATATCACTTGTTCATACTGAAAACAGTGGGAGCAAGCATGAGTCTGACCATTGCTCTTAATAAGTTGTTAATACAACAGATTAAAGATATTTGTTTATCTGTATGAAGTAATAGAAATATTCAATGTAATACATTTTTTGTTTTGTGAATACATGTATATTCACATATATGTATGTAAGGTAAAGGATGCTGAGAAACATGTAAAAAGATGTTTTGTATGCATTTTATTTTTATAGACCAAGTATATACACACACAAAATGTTATTATTTTCTTCTTAGGTGTTCGTGTGGATGGAGGGAGTGACTGGCTGTGCCTGAATCGGGACTTCGTAAATTATGTGGTAAACAGTCAAGACCAGTTAGTCACCGGGCTGAAGAAAGTCTACTCATACACTTTACTTCCTGCTGAGGTGGGTAACTGAGTGGTCGTCTTTTCACACTGTCATATTCTTTTTACATTGGGCAAGCAAGGATAAAATAGATACTGCATGTTTAAATTAACTGGAGAGAGAAAAGAAGAGGGAGAGAGAGGAGGGAGGAAAGAAACAAGAATGAGGGTGCAGTAGGGAATAAAAGGGAATAGGATCATAGAGGGGGAGGGAGAAGAAAGTGAGAAAGAAGGAAACAAAATGCTGTATATGGAAAAAGGAGAAAGAAAAAAAAGAAAAAGAAAAGAAAAGACATTAAAACTATTAGGAATACACTTAATAAATCCCCTTGTGTCCTTGCAGTCCTTCTTCCACACAGTCCTACGAAACTCGGAGTACTGCCAGTCCTTCACCGACAATAACCTGCACGTCACCAACTGGAAGAGAAAGCTCGGATGCAAGTGCCAGTACAAGCACATCGTTGACTGGTGTGGCTGCTCCCCCAACGACTTCACGCCTGGCGACTGGCCCAAGCTGGAGGTAATTCAGTTGTGTATTTTATTATATGTATTGTATTTCATTTTTATATAGCTAATGTTTTTATATGCATTTGTCTCATGCTTTTTCTGTAAGGCTTATTAACTAATTAGGTATATGAGGGACTTCATATTTTATATTATTTTTCCTGCTGATTCCTGTCCTTTTCTGAAACTAGTAATTTTGACAGTTTTTCTGCCTGCTTATTCATCATTGTTATTGTTAGTGTTGATGTTCATAATATTAGTATTAGTAATTGTATTAGTAATCATATCATTATAAGAATTTTTATTTTTATCATTGTTTTAGTAGTTAATGTTATTGTATTTTTTTTTCTTTATCATCTTTGTCTTCATCCCCATCTTAGTCTTCATCTTCACTACAATTGCTGTTATTACTCCTGCTCTAACTCCTGCTACTCCTACTCTTACTACTACTCTTACTCCTACTACTCCAGCTGCTACCACTTCTACTCTTACTCCTACTACTCCAGCTGCTGCTACTTTTACTCTTACTCCTACTACTCCTGCTCCTTATACTCCTTCTCCTACTCCTAATCCTAATCCTACTACTACCCCTACTCCTACTCCCACTGCTGCTAACTACTACAATGATTATTGTTATTGATGTTATTACTGCTGTTATTATTATTATTATTATTATTATTGTTGTTGTTATTATTATTATTATTATTATTATTATTATTATTATTATTATTATTATATTATTAATTATTATTATTATTATTATTATTATTATTATTATTATTATTATTATTATTATTATTATTATTATTATTATTATTATTATTATTATTATTATTATTATTATTATTATTATTATTTTATTTTTTATTTATTATTATTTTTAAATTTATTGATTTTATTATTATTATGATCATAATTATCATTATTATTATTACTTTTATTACTATTAAGATTTTTATCATTACTAGTATCATTATCACTGATATGATCAAAATAAATATATTATTGTTATTATTATTATTTCCATGACCATGATCATTAGTACTGATGCTGGTTTCCCCTGCCTAGTTTTTTTCTTTTTATTTCTTTGCCTACTTACATTTCCTTTTTTTTCCTTTGTCATGAGGAAAAATCCGATCATATTGGGAATAATTCCAGAAATATATGATATGTATATTGATAATTTATTGAATGATTGATTTTATTAAAGATTATGTGTATTAGAAATAAAGGTTGTTGTACTTTCTCCCACTCAGGCATCGGTCTCTCGCAATCTTTTCTTCGCCCGCAAATTTGAGGCAGTGATCAGCCAGGCCATCATCAATCAGGTGGACGGATGGCTATACACACCCTATTACACTTGTAAGTCGCTTTGTGGTGTCTTGGTTTTGTATTGGTTTTGTTTTTGCTTTTCTTCTTCTCCTCCTCCTTCTTCTTGTTCTTGTTCTTGTTCTTGTTCTTGTTCTTCTTCTTCTTCTTCTTCTTCTTCTTCTTCTTTTTTTCTTTTCTTCTTCTTCTT
This sequence comes from Penaeus vannamei, assembly GCF_003789085.1. Classification (NCBI taxonomy): domain Eukaryota; kingdom Metazoa; phylum Arthropoda; class Malacostraca; order Decapoda; family Penaeidae; genus Penaeus; species Penaeus vannamei. The sequence goes on from NW_020868735.1 coordinate 323,189, forward strand.
CTTTCTTCTTCTTCTTTTCTTCTTCTTCTTCTTTTCTTCTTCTTCTTCTTCTTCTTCTTCTTCTTCTTCTTCTTCTTCTTCTTCTTCTTCTTCTTCTTCTTCTTCTCCTCCTTCTCCTCCTCTCCTCTCCTTCTTGTTCTTGTTCTTTTCTTCTTCTTCTCCCTTCTCCTTCTCCTTCTCTTCTCCCTTCTCCTCCTCTTCTTCTTCTTCCTCTTTCTCCTTCTCCTTCTCTCTTCTCTTCTTTCTCCTTCTTTTCTTCCTTCTTCTTCTTCTCCTCTTCTTTTTCTCCTTCTTCTCCTTCTTTCTCTTCTCTTTTCTTCTTTTTTCTCCTTCTTTCCTTCTTCTCCTTCTTCTTTCTTCTTTCTCCTTCTTCTTTCTTCTCTTCTTCTTCTTTTCTTCTCTTCTTCTTCTTCTTCTTCTTCTTCTCTCTTCTTCTTCTCTTCTTCTTCTTCTTTTCTTCTTCTTCTTCTTTTCTTCTTTCCTTCTTCCTTCTTCTCCTTTTCTCCTTCTTCTCCTTTCTTCTTCTTTCTTCTCCTCTCCTCTCTCCTCCTTCTCTCTCCTCCTCCTTTCCTTCCTTCCTCCTCCTCCTCCTCCTCCTCCTCCTCTCTCCTCTCCTCCTCCTCCTCCTCCTCCTCCTCCCTCCTCCTCCTCCTTCTCCTCCTCCTCTCCTCCTCTCCTCTTCTCCTCCTCCTCCTCTTCCTCCTCCCTCTCCTCCTCTTCCTCCTCTCCTCCCTCCTCTCTCCCTCCCTCCTCCTCCTCTCTCCTCTCCTCCTCCTCCTCTTCCTCCCCTCCTCCTCCTCCTCCTCCTCCTCCTCCTCTCCTCCCTCCTCCTCTCCTCCCTTTCCTCCCCTCCACCTTCCTCCTCTTCCTCTTTCTCTCCTCTTCCTCCACCTCCTTCCTATTCCTCTTCCTCCTCCTCCTCCTCCTCCTCCTCCTCCTCCTCCTCCTCCTCCTCCTCCTCTCCTCCTCCTCCTCCTCCTCCTCCTCTTCTCTTTTTAAGTTCTACAATTCTTTGATTCTTCATTTCTTATGAATATAATGGGGATAATGATAATGAAATTGATAGTGATGGTGGAAATGGCTATAATTACGTTGATAAAGATAATTTATGGTGATGTCCATTATTGTTATTATTATTATTGTTGTTATTATAATTGTGATTGTCATTGTTTTTATACAGATTATTTTTATCTTGATTATTGTTGTTATCATAATTATTATTATTATTATTATCAGTATTACCATTGTTGTAATTATAGGAACTAATGACAATAATAATAGTTAACTTTAACATTATCATTTTTTATTTGATATTAATTCTTGTTGTTGTTATTGCTATTATTTTATGCATCATCATCATCATTCTCCTTATTTTTATTTCTCTATGTTTCACATGATGAAAAAAGTGTAATTTAGTTTCAATCTTTTTTTCAAAGCTACACCAGGGTTAGACAGCTACTGGGAGAACAGGTATCACCACGATGACCGCTACACCAGTGGCAGTGATGTGGCGCTCACTCTCTATAGCTCTGTGGCAAGACTAAGTACCCGCACAGTGACTCAGCTCATCAGTTCCAAGCATAGCAAGTGCAGTTTGTATGCTACTGGAGTCCTACAGGCACACTCATATCATTCCAATGATGAGTTTAAGGCAAGTTTCTCTCTCTCTCTCTCTCTCTCTATTTTAACTTTTGTGCTTATAGATGAGTGAATATATATGTATATCTTTTCTCTGTTCACTTGCTTTCTTGTTCTTAACCAATTTACGATGGGTGTCCCACATATGAGACACCCGAAAAAAAAAAAAATTGCTGGGCGTCCCGCCGGTCTGACGCTGGATTGGAGCTTGCACCATGGCTGGCGTGTGGGCAGATTCTGAGCCACTATTATTTTCAGCTTCAAAATATACCATCGCAAGTGCATTAATAGAGTATATGTTTATATGCAGGGTCAGCTGGTGCAGTATGTAGGGAATGTAGATGGCCAAGGTACTTTCCATCTTGAGACATGGGTCTTCCCACATGTCAAGTATCGACCACTCTTTAACCAGCGATATGAGAGGCTTTTGGTAATATTCCATAAAAAGATTTTTATGTTAAGTTGACTAATCCCTAATGATTTTAAAAGATATCAAAGATTTTCCTCAGATCACTTAACGTGGCATTGAACACAACAAATATCCACAATGACCCAAAAATTTCAGAGCATTGAAGTTGGTACGGACTTTGATGTTAAGGAGCAAGTTTTCCGCAACTTTGGCATTCCCTTTGGGCCCAACAGCGACGTAACAATTGTTACGCGATGGGGAGCGGGTATCAATGCTGACGGGATGCCGGAAGAAGGTATTGAACAGCCCACACTGGTTCTTAGTGATCCAACTGCGTCTGTTGCAGCTGGAGAGGAAATCACAGTTGATACAGGAGAACAGGTTGGTCCAGTGATCTGTTATTTATAATCATAATAGTTATTACAATAATTTTAATATCATCACCACTAGTAGTAATAGGGATTGATATTGTATGATTATTACAGTTTTTATCATTATGATCATATCAACACATTTATTACTTCCTCTCAGGTTGTAGCCCATACCTTTGAGCTGAGAAAACCACTTTTGCCTGGGTCATGGATGGTTTGGGTGTTGGTTGACAACGTGATTGTAGCGTCGCACACTTTCCTCGTCCTCCCCATGCAGTTTGTTCAGGGCCGCCAGATTTCAGTTAAGGAGGCTAAGTGAGTATGGTTTTGTTTTGGGATTTTAGGGTCTTTAATCTGTTGGATCTAAGTACCTCACATTATGTTCGTAGACAAATCCAGGCATTAGGTTTCTGTAATTGGTGACTCTTCTAGGTGTGTGGCTTGTAGGCCAGACCCACGCAAACACATATGTGCATTATCAGGACTCATTGCCCCCTATTTGCATTGATTGTTGCCCTTTTTATGTAGATGCATTTTTGCTGTTTTTGACATTTTCCAAGGTATATATTTGTCATTTGCTCTGCTGTATCAGAATGATAATAGACTTTTTGTTGTCTACACTCTGTGCCGTAACAGTAACAACAAGGAACTTGTATAGGTATTTGTATAGTTTTTAAAATTGTCATATTTTTCAGTTGTCTGTTTGCATTTTTTTTTTTTTTTTCATTATGAGATGTTCCCATTACCTGCCCCTCAGCCAATATTTTTCATCATAAGACATTCATGTCACTTACATCCAATGTGTTAATCTCTGAATAGTGTCACAGTGCTTTAGGTTGATTTGAGTGAATTAAACAGTCATTGAAATTTTTTTATGCTGTTACTTGGGTATTGAGGCATAAGGTTTTTGTTTTGTGGATGATATTGTGA
>NW_020868735.1:334036-336536 GCF_003789085.1 Penaeus vannamei
ATTAAAAAGAATTGATTGTCCATTTTTTGCATCTGATTCATAAAACTACTCAGTGGTTCCAGTATGCAAGAGATAATTGCATTTTTGAAAATTACTACCAAGCTTTTTGGATGAAAATGTTCTTGTTATGATGTGATTGGTGTGTTACCACCTGTGCTAGGCAGTAGGCCTAGCTGTGTGATGGCCGTTATTTATGAAGGCAGTGAACATCATTATAGCAATATATATTGAACTAGCTGTTAACTACTAATGGATATTAAGAAGTTAGCTTGAATTTTTGATAACTAATTCTAAAGTAGTTTAGATGTCTGATTGATATATTAGAATTGTAGTTACTGATTATGATATCATTTTAAAGAGAGAAAGAGAAAGGTGAAACAAAGGAAAAAGAAAAATGGGTAAAGGTTTACAGTTTTTCCTTTTCCTGGAAAATGTTGGTTGGTTTGTCCTTCCACAAACGTACGTCTGTGATGTATATTATGTATCATATCATATCAAGTGCTATAGGATTAGGTAGCATCAGAAGTGACTTTCTCTGGCAGCAACAATCAACGGCTCTTGTACTTATATCAGACTGATTGACTTAAAAAAAAAAAAGAAATGTTGGATCGTAAAAAAAGCCAAATAACTTCATTGCCATACATATCATCACTCATCATGGTTGTTGTAGTATGTGTCATAACAAACGAATGATTACAGTTGTTTTATGCTTTATGAAGGCATGTCATATATGGTTAATATTGGATATGTAATGCATTTTGTTTCCCAGTAATCAAATTTTGGATGTTAAGTGATGAAATGCAATATTAAAGTCTGTTCTGTGACTAGAATTGGAGGAGAAAGTTTTGATTTTAAGAGGGAATTGATCATTATTGTCAGTACAAAGCAGTTTTACTGGATGATAAGTACCAGTAATATATGGTTTATTTCTGATGTATGGAGAATATAATGTGTAATCTTAGGACGTTGTATAACTGTTATTTCTCTCTTTTTTTTTTTATTAATCGAAAATGATAGCTGCTTTGTAGCACCATTGTGTGTATATTATTTGATGTGGTGAAGCTGGGCACCATTAACAGTGCTTTTTGGCTCTTTGTTATGCACTATCACCAGTTTGAGCATTTGAGTACATTTTGTATGGTAAGGCAGTAAAATGCACAGCCAAGGGAATTTTCTGAGATGAGTCCATAGCCTATGAAGTTTCGTGTATAATTTCGCTGCATTCCGCAACATATTATTCATCTTTTATCATCTCTTTATTTATGTGTAAGTTGTTTTCTCTCATTCCATAATCCCTGTGGCTTTCTGTGGATGGAAAGCTGGGGATGTGTTCAAGCTGAATGTGGAAGAGGATTTCATTTTCGCAACTAACTGTGGAGAAGTTTTATGGTAGATTCCGATTAGTAGAGATTATCATAGGTGAAAAGGATAGACATTGAAGTACTGAACCCAGTAGAGGTGAATTAATATAATTTTTCCTGTGTTACCTTTCTAACTTACAGAAAGTCTTTTGTCTAATCATTATGGATATTACAAAGCAGGCATTGGTATGTTTGTATAATTTGATGGTAAGGATAGTAATGATAATAATGATTATGAGTATTATTGTTATTATTACTTTTTATTCATATAATTTTAGATAATTTTTAAGCACTGCTTTTGCTGTATGTGATTGATTTCTTTATATGTACAATTTTTGTACATGTATGAATTTGAATATTGAATCTAACAGAGGAAGATACCACCAAAATTTGATTGAGCTTTTTAGAGCTATTTAGAGTTCCTAGCATTGGTCAGAATGATGATCACCCAATAGGATGTAGATATCTGTATGGTCCCAGGTTAGTATTTCGAAAGCTAAATGCAAGACAGAAGTATTTTGAGTTTGAATTGAGGACATTGTTTCTGTTCATGTGTCGAAAAGCCTTACTATATTTTCAGCATTACATAAGAAGGCCATTGTACATATAACATATCTTCCTCATATTTGCCAAATAGTGATGACTAAAGTGGACCAAAAGCACAAAATTTAACTTGTCAGGATGAATGAATGCACAAAAACTTTTTTTTTTCTTTAATGAAGTAGTTTATTGTAAATGATGACAGCTAGCAAGATTAACTAATGATAGATGACTATGGTTTGAGTAAAAAGAATAGTTAGTAAGGAATTATTTTATTTTATTCTATTCATTGAAAGAAAAGTAAATTTATGAAGAGGCATGGTTAACTTGTACAAAAAGAGCATTAAATCAAAACTTGTAAGAATTACTTACTTGTTGGGGGAATACCGTAATACATAGATCTATCTTTTCATTTGCATAACCTATCCTATAGGATATTCTTTGACTTCTTCTGGCTTGTTGCTGAATTAACCTGAAGCCGCTGGGGATGGCATGCACATACATGCCATGCCCACTGTGAGTAACTAATTAATTGTTTTTACTCATAGATGACTCCATAAATACAGTCTCTAATGAGGCAATTACGAGTGCCCTATCTC
>NW_020868736.1:0-7500 GCF_003789085.1 Penaeus vannamei
AACAACACACAAACAACAGTAACACACGGGCAGAACGCACACAAGCAGATCAATGACTCACACCAGCACAACACCACAACAACACACACGACCACACAAGGCAGGCACAGACACACACAGGACACACACACAACTGAACAAGACAGGACAGGACACAAACACACAGCACATATATAATATATATTATATAATATATATATATATATAATATATATATTATATATATATATAATATATATAAAGACGGAAGCAGTCTTATGAGCCGAAGTAAATGCCAGTCTTTCCTACTGCGTTCTCTGCACCATCCTCGTGCGGTGTTGCCGAACTTTCCGTTCCCGTGTGAAACCCGACGTCAGTGGCTCTCCAACCGTCGAGCGGAGAGCATATACGTTGCGTCGCTCCGGGTCAGACTTCACCTCTGCATTAACGTGGTGTAATCGATTTTAAGTGGCGTGACATTCGGCATTTTCTTTAAATATTTTATATAACAGCACCTGAAGTAGAGGATTTTCGAAATGCAATGTATTTGTAAAATAGTTTGTAAACATTATTTTATAAAACTGCACCATTGGAAAAGTAAAGTACAAATTCAAAGGTGATAACATGCCTTCAGTATCTAAATCGTTATTTGTTACCTCAAGATAGAGTCTAGAAAAGATTGTGATTACAGTCCTACAAGAAATAATATGGACAAGGAAGGAACTGTGGTACTTTTTCGTTTAGTTCTGAAGAATTCACAGAAAGTCTAATATTTATTCCATTTCATGGAACTTATCGATCTCAGAAATTTATGTTTCATGTATTTATTTTCGTTGGAGACAACAGCAGTGACTTCACCGTTTTCATTTACGTTACGGAGAGGCAGTGGGAGTGAGAATGAACTTATCGTAATGCGATAAGGAATACCCTGCGTTAAGATACTGGCGTGACAGCAACACTCCCACAGCTGTGGAAGTTCGGTCGCAGGTGTTGGGCAGGTGTGGTGCTGCACCGCGGCCCTCACGTGCACGGTAGGGGGCGCTTGTGTTGATACTTTTGAAGTTAATAACACTGCTCTTTTGCTGTTATTGCTATTATTATTATTATTATTATTATTATTATTATTATTATTATTATTATTATTATTATTATTATTATTAGTGGTAGTAGTACTAGTATTGGTGGTGTTGTTATTACCATCATCATCAACATCATCATCATCAGTATTGTTATTACAATCATATTGTTAATATTATAATCGTTATCACCATCATTATCAATGTTATTAATTATATACTGTTATTATTATCTAACCTTTATTAGTAGTAGTATCATTATTATACTTTTATTATCATAATCGCTATCACCATCATTATTATTGTTTTTTTTGTACAAGCACACACACAAACAAACAAACAAACACATGCACACAAACAAGCACACACACACACACAAACAAGCACATACACACAAACAAGCACACACACACACAAACAAGCACACGAACACACACACACACACACACACACACACACACACACACACACACACACACACACACACACACACACACACACACACACACACACACACACACACACTCACTCACACACACATATGTGTGTGTAATTATTTTATTGGTTTTGTTAGTATTATTACCATATTAGCATTGTGTTTTTTTTTTTTTTTTTTTTTTTTTTTTTTTTACTGCAGTTGGTATTACCTTTTTATGTTTTAATGTTTTGTTATTATGAATGTTTTCATGGCCATTACTACCTTTATTATTGTTGCAGCTGTTACTATTACTATACTGCTGCAATTGTTACCGTTGCTGCTACTACTACTACCGATACCGCCATTATTATAGACTATTTTTATCCTCCTCATCATCATCACCATGACTTACTCAGCAGCTCAAGAAGCAAACTCAGCTTTCCCGAGAGGCCGACGCCGCAGATCCGACAGACGGACACGAGCCGCTCGCTCTCCGGCCGCGGGCAGCCTTGGCACGATGCTCTGGGTCTTCATTATCCTCCTCCTCCTCCTTCCTTTCCCCGGGCTCCGTTATATATGCCCAGCTATCATGCTTAAAAACCCTTAGTTGTGCCGTGTTTAGGGCATTCTCTGGCTTAGTTTTTCGTTCGTGGATCGGCTGGCTTTTGCTTGACCTCGTTCGGTCTTGAGGCTTGCGAACGTCTCCTCGGCTCCTTGTCAGACCGAAGCGCCGAGAGAAGCCAAAAGCCAGGCTGAGCAAGGTTTACTCTCTCCTCAGTCTTCCTTTTAAATCCCCCCCCCCCCATCCTCTTCCTCCTCCTCCTCCTCATCATCATCATCATCGTCATGCTTCCTGGAACTTACATTATTTGTATTTGCATTTATTGCATACTCATTGTATGAATATGTTTGCGAAACCAACGTGAAATTAAGTTGAACTTGCATTATCACTGACTTTTTCTTTACCATAGACGCAATTTTCAAAAAAATAATTATTTTCAAGCGAACGTGCCGTGCAAAATCTGCTGATCCTGTGGAATGAGGAAGCGAACTCCTGCAGACATTGCCAAATCAAGACAGTTTCGCAGACAAGCGCTGAATTAATTACAAATTAATTTGGTGTCTCCGACGGAAGCTACGCTACGCGACGCTACGAATCAATCATAGTTGATGCAATAGTGGCTGTGTTAATGTCGTTAGGATCTCTAATGTTGAGGTTATCGTGTGATAATTGTATTGTCGACTATACAATGAGAGTGATGTTGATAACCTTGGCTACAGTAGTGGATCGAAACTCCTCTTACCTTTCGCGTCCGTGAGTGGCGTGGGTATACTCACTCGGCCTGGACAGAGGAAAGGCCCCTGCGATCCGCCTCGGCGTCCGAAAGGACAAGAAGAAATACTTGGCATTTATAGACGCGCCGATTCCCGCCAAATGGCACGGGAGATGTGGCTGAATATTTCATAGCGTGCTTGCCAGGTCCTTGGGATTGGGGGCTGCGGGAAGCTCTTGTCCGAACAGGTGGCGATAATATTTAACTACTACGAAGGATAGTAGTCTCAAAAATAAAGTTGCTGATGGAACAATAGTGATAATAATGATTATGGATATAATTACACCTATTTTGATATGTTTACGATGGTGATGATGATATTAATGATAATGAAATTGAAAATAATAATATTAAAATGATAATAGTGATAGTAATAACTAGAAACAGTCAGAGTCAGTTGGGCTAAAACACATTTCATAAAATCTGTTCATAACTTTTTGAGTTATCCTGCTAATCAACGAACAAACTAACCAACGCTACCAAAAACATAACCTCCCATGCGGAGGAAATGGTGATAATGATCATGTTGATAATCATAAATAATGATCATAATAAAATGAAAATGTCGATAATAACAATAATTTACTATTGCAATGATGATAAAAACAGGAAAGGTAGTATACACATATAGGTCAACTTCATCCATTAAGTCACTCTCACGTCAGGCAACTACCGAGAAAGGTAAAAATCAACGAATTGTTCATACCAGGGTGGTTTCAGCAACTTTCATGTTAGATTTATTTGAACAAAGAAAAATAGTTTTAAAAACTTCTTTTACAAAATACAAAATAACAAAAATACGACCTTCGTTGTGACGTTAGCATTCGCCCGCCGTCTTTTGTTTCCTTTTAGCAGACGAATTTCCGTTAGATTCCAACCCTGACTATTAATGTCTATATAAATAATAATAATTGGTCTTGCCTGACCACCAGGAGATAAATGTCTCGAAGGGAAGACAGTAAACAAGGACATGAAAAAGTCTCTTTTAATATTCAATGATGTATAATCCAAGTAGACTTGCTGAACACTGAATCACTTCCATGTGGCTCAGAAATGAATGTCTGATTGTCTTATGTTATCTCTCTCTCTCTGCCAGGGTTTTGTGTTTTCCCCTGACTTTGGTGGGTTATGGAGACTCTATTCTGGTTTGGCTGTTTATTCAGAAGAGTGTGGTAGGTAGCGCGGCGTGGGCTCTCTCGTGCGGTGCAGTTGTGGGCAAAGGGAGCCCAGGGGCGCGTCGAGCGTGAGTGCGTGTGGGGAGACTCCTCAAGGGGAGGTCTGGTCAGCGCCGTGACCCCTAGTCAACTGTCGAAGCATTCAAGAACAGGGTCGGGAGTCCCTATCACTGGGGGACGTGGCTAGGTAACCCTCGTTCCTCAGACCGCTCGGCATACGCTATTAACCATCGCCCTCGACGGGATGGTGGTGGCGTTCTCTGAATGAAGTACACCGGGGTCAAAGACAGAGACAGGAGGGCAAACAGTGTGTGTGTGTGTGTGTGTGGGGGGGGGTTGTGTGATAGCTTGGGCCGCAAGATGTAATCAAATTTCACATTGTAATGTTTCAATCATTTGCATGAATTTTCAATTTTTATTTATTTTTTCATTGATTTACTGTCAAGGATAGACAGAGGAGCATGCTTAGGGAGACAACTGCAATAGTCCGCAAGGACTTGCTTGAGTTGCAATTGTCTCAGATAGCAGGAGGTGAGAATCTACAAAAGATAAGCATTGTGCAGAACTACAAGGAAGCAAAAGGTGTCAGTTCGCAAGAACTTGTCTTGAACGACGAGCTTCCTTGGAAAAAAGATATAAAAATGCAACAATGCAGAGTTCAGCAGTGTGCAGTGCAATAGTGCATACATATGTCTGACTAATAGTAAATGTTCTATCTCATTTTATTGAAATTGTCTATCACACGTCACCAACAGCAATTCGAGGCAAAACGATAATGAAAACTGGTAATGCAGTCCTCATACTTCAGGAGTGACTCATTACATCAAATATGCTTCCTCAAGACATATGATCAATAAAACGTAATGCAAAACAAGAATACACGATTGGAGCATGTTGATTATCTTCTCCGAAACAGTACACATGTAATTCTTGTGCAATTAACGGGTTTGTAGAAGACGATGTGCGTGCGGGCTGCTGAGTGGTGAGTAGACGAGTTTTAGTAAATAGGTGAGGTATGAAATGAGTAAGTCAAGGTATAGCACACGAATAAAAAACATATTATTGTTCAGATTAGATTCAGAAATATTGTACAGATCAAAGCGAGAGTGAGTAAAAAAAGAATAGGATGGCGTGGTAGTTGGAATGAATAAGCTGATGAGGAGTGGGTGGAGGGAGGCTAAGGATAGGATGGGGTGGGGGGTAAAAGAGTGTATGGTGACGATGGGGGGGGGGAGGTCTGGTAAGTAGGTGGAGGTGGGAATGTGGGTTGAGCTCAGTGGAAATAATCACTGATGTGACCATAAAAAGAACATTCACACTAATAACAATCAACTACTTTGCGAAATCATACAAAATGGTACTTTAATTAGTACGTAAAATGAATGAAACGGTGACTGGTCTTTTGCAGAACAGACTAAGGTTTGCAGAGCAACGCATGATGCAAGCGGGTTTGGGTCATCTTCCCTTATCTGACAGCCTAAAGACAACCCTCGAGGTTGTAAATGATATATACTTCCAATAAATTCCCTGAGGAAAAGTGATGACGGACCCAACCATAGAAGGGGATCATCGATGAGCTCATAAGCAGAACGCAGATTGGGCGTCCCATCTTCTTGGGAAATACCAGCGATAATCTCACGTATAGTCGTAAAAGAAGGGCGCGGGGTGGCGCTTAGATCGCCTCTAGCGATGTGTGCAGCTTGGCACATATAGGACAAAACATTAATTAACTTAATACTAATAACATGTTCATACCCAGCCGGGGATCGTCACCATGTAAAATAATGAGGTGAGGTTCGTGATTAAGATTGATTAATGAAGAAAATGTTTCGAAAATCAGATGAAAGGAAAGAAATGGAAAATTGTTAGGATAACCAAGGTAATTTCGCATTTAGTGATCACATGAAAGCGAAAAGGTCATTATCCGAACATTCACTAAAAATAGCAATAGCTAGTAGATATAAAATTAAATAATACTGTGAAAAACAAGTACATAATAATCTAAAAATTAAAGAATGAAATTACCAATAAATGAAACAAAGGATTTACCCATACATAAATAATCAAAGAAAAAATATATCTATAAAGTAAACAAATAATTCTGCCGAAATATATTTCGAAAATATGTACAAATATACTATAATAATAATGTAAAATCACACGATTTAAATCGATGAAATATGTTATTATTATGGCTCTCAGATATATGCATGCAAACCCTAAATTCATCACTCTATCTTAAATCCATCGATAACGAAAAAGAACAATGACTTGCAATGTTGATTCCCGTTATCAAAATTATCAAATGAAATTAAATTAAAATTCAGAAAAAAGAAAATAATTCGAAATCGTACTAAGACAGGTCATAAAAGGTGAGGTATGTCATTTTTGACAAGACCTGACCTGACGACCAGAATAACTGTGAAGTGACCACTGAAAAAAGGTTTAAAAGTTTTTATGTATAAGAATAATTGAATTCGATATTCATATAAAAATAGGAATATGAATATGACCCAAGGATTTATAGAGATTATAAAGGTCAGTAAGAGAGGTCACTCGTGGTCAATATATAGTCATTAAGTCTAGGGCAGGTGAGATGTATATTGTTTACCAAATTTAACGTATTATAATATTTTATTTTTAAATAAATATCATGATAAAAACTAATTTAACGCTAGTGGCCTGAACAGAAATACTGAAAATAGGTAGAGAGGGAGGGGAGATAACCCCCCGTTAGGAGAAGGGGAGGGGGTTTAGGATGAAGGGATGGTAGGGGATGGGGGTAGGTGGGAAGCATGGGGGAAATGTTTATTTGTGCATAATTCAACTAAATTATCTTAATATTCAAGAATATCCCACAAATACATTGGTAAAACGAGCTGGAATAAATGCACAGTAATAATAGAAGAACTGAACGTCGATATGGCGTCGGTTAATGCAGTGAAAGATAATGAGAATAAGAAAAAAAAAAGAATATGGCAATGCTTAGGACTCTAGTCACGTGACCTACAGTGTCCGTAGAAAAAGATAATAATTTAGAAAAATTCACACTATATTTCATGCACAAATAAAAGATTTAAGCATTATAAACAATTTATGCTAACTAGGCTAGCATGATTAAGTTATATTGAGGGAAAACAACACACCAAAGAAAGAAAACGGACTTTGCATGGACACGTTTAGATATTTGAAAAAAAATACTGCACTTTTAAAAGAACCTTGTACGGCATGCACACGGGCGAAGAAAGGGAAAAGAAAAGAAGTGCCCACGGCGAACTTACAATTTTTTGAAGAGTGGAGGTGATCTTGAAGCAGGCATGGAATACGTGTTGCAGCTGCATAGATGGACATCCCGCCGTCAGCCACCAGTTTATCGGGGATTTGTTTTCGCCTGACTTTGGTGGGTTATGGAGACACAACTCGGCGGTTCTAGGATACTATGTCACGGGGAAACTATGTCGCGGACCTAATGTTGCCACATCGCGCTGTGACACAGCATCCGTTTCGCAAGTGGATAA
>NW_020868736.1:12500-13995 GCF_003789085.1 Penaeus vannamei
GATAAGATACCCTTTTTAGCGAGTGTGCTCACAACCATACACATACTCATATGTGTATACGAATATTTAAATCAATGTACACTCACACACACACACATAACCCAGAAATAGGAAATAATGGCAGGAGAAAAGATTAGTGGATTTGATCAAAAGATGTGAACTTCACTGTAGTTCCCCAAGACTTTGAGTCATTCTACCTGCGACTTCAGAGCCGAAGGACTGAAGAAGGGAGAGGAGGGGCGAGTTGGGGTTCGTGACAAGGCGACGCAGGTCCTGATGAACGTCCTAGTTGTCCGGCCTTCACGAAGGCCGTCAAGGGTTCGAGTGATCTGGGTTTCAAAATATTTTCTCGCCTTCGTGCCGTCAAAGACCTTCCCGACTGAGTGATCCTGAACCACAAAGGACGAAGAAGAGGAAGAGATAGACGCAGAAGACTCAGAAATGAATACAGAGAGAGGGGATGGGGGAAGAGAGGGAGAGAGAGGGGGGAGAGAAAGAGAGAGGAGGAGGAGAGAGGGGGAGATAGAGAGCGAGAGGGGAAGGAGAGAGAGGGAAGAGATAGAGAGAGAGGGAGAGGAGAGAGAAAGAGAGAGGGGGAGAGAGAAAGAGAGAGAGGGGGGTGATAGAAAGAGCGAAAGGGGGAGGAGAGAGAGGGGGAGAAGAGAGAAAGAGAGAGAGAGGGGGGGGAAAGAGAGAGGGGGGGAGGTGATAGAAAGAGCGAGAGGGGAGGAGAGAGAAAGAAAGAGAGGGGAAGCAGAGAGAAAGAGAGAGAGGGAAGAGGAGAAGAGAGAGAGAAAGAGAGGAGAGAGAGAGGAGAGGGGGAGGATAGAGAAAGAGAGAGAGGAGGAGGAGAGAGAAAGAGAGAGAGGGGAGGAAAGAGAAAGAGAGAGACGGCAGGATATAGAAAGAGAGAGGGGGAGGATATAGAAAGAGAGAGGGGGGGGGGAAAGAAAGAGAGAGGGAGGAGAGAAAAAGTGAAAAAGGTGTGGGAGAGAGAGAGAGGAAGAGAGAGACATTAAGGGTGGAAACCCGATCTTTTTGAAAGACGTTTTCAGTGCAGTTTAAATGCTGGCTGGATGAATGAGGAAATATAGTGTTGTGCCACAAGGACTCATGTTTTCAGGGTGGGCAGCGGAACTGGTGCCTCTGTGGGCGGAGCGGCACAAACAGCCGCGGCGCATCACCCGCGCTGCTATCCCGGAAGAGGATGCCGCACATATGAGGAGGATTCACGGGTTTCGGACAGGAGCTTGTGTTTTGTAGTATATATATATATACGCATGAAAATTCTCTCTTCTCTCTCTCTCTCTCTTCTCTCATCTCTCTCTCTCTCCTCTCTCTTCTCTCTTCTCTCTCCTCTCTCTCTCTCTCTCTCTCCTCTCTCTCTCTCCTCTCTCTCTCTCTCTCTCTCTTCCTCCTCTCTTCTCTTCTCCTCTCCTCTCTCTCTCTCTCTTCTCTCTTCTCTCTCTCTCTCTCTTCCCTCTCCTCTTCCTCT
>NW_020868736.1:14095-34095 GCF_003789085.1 Penaeus vannamei
AATAGTCCTCAATGTTTTTTTTTTCCAATCCCAGCCAGAGCCCAAAATTTTTTCCAAAAATGACGGCAAATAATTTCCAACATCAACCCAAACTTAGCCACACTTTATCATGACATAAAAAGTCATTCAGCCATATAAAAAAGTTTCTATAGTGTATAAGACTGTACTTACCTTGATACTCTTGGTACTGGAATTCGTCATGATATAGGGCAAGGTATCTTTCCTGATCACATTTCTCTTCTTCTGCCCGCTCCTCTTCAGTCAGTCCTTCCCATCGGTCTCCTCCTCCCCCTGATTCAGCTTCTTTGAGGTCATAGAGAGCTCCACGAACATCATATCTAAGCACAGAATAAAACCATATAATCAATATCCAAATTACACATACATTGGTATTCATAGAATAATTAAAATAATAAAAGTTTCTAAATTCTTCTTCAAACACTGGATTTATATTATGTTATTTCCAATTACAAGAACATATATAAAGGGACATGTATAAAATTAGTATGTATGTTTCTTTGGTTGTGTGCCATGATGACTCCAAATCCCATGATAACCAGTATTTGTCATAATTTTTCTTCATTCCATATATTAGCGAAATACCCCCTTCCTGGGGGGTATTTTGCCGTACACATGAAGCATACCTTTCTAACCCCCTACCGGGGGAAAGCCCCCAGATCCCTTTCCCTGGGGCATTTCCCAACAGGGGGCAAGCCCCCGGACCCCTTACCCTGGGATATTTCCCCAAATTTCTCCCTTCCCCCAAAATATTTAGCTTACTTAAAAGAGACAGAGGATATAAGTCGGCAGCAACAAGCAGGAAATGGTGCAGTCGCTGTAGTCTATCTATGTTCAATGCCGCAATTTGAACAATTCAATGTTTTTAGTATAACACCATGAGCACGTACACAATCCAAATATTCAATATCTCCAACAAATTTCAGCATAAAATCACCATACCCATAGTCATAGCCGGCACACAATGTCATTGTCACTTGTTTGCACCAAGGTCGTTAGGGTCAAAATGTCCAGTGGACTCTCAAAATGGGTAGTCAAATCAGTAACGATAGGTTCGTGATATTAACCGACGAATAATTTAAGATATTGTAAATTATCGTTTATCTTAAATCATATATATGAATATAAATAAATATCATGAACATATCAAATACAAGAAATAAAAGAACTCTTATTAAATGTTTTTAATTTACTGGGGATATACAGCGACATCTATGAACTTTTCAGGAAGCTCACAATATTGTTTACATTCGATGAGGTTCGAGATAACGAGGTTTTTTCTCTCGATGATGAGGCAACTTTTGAATTTCAAATGAAGCACAACCTGTGAGTTCCCCACAATTTTATTAAATTCACCGACAGTACGAACACTAGTCAATAATACTATTATACTTTCCTCGGTATATGTAGTGCAGACGCCTTAATCAGCATTGCCAAAATGACAACCAACACGAAGTCCTAGGTATACATTAATTTTTTTCTGAAACTTCTCAGTTTATGAACAAATCCAACACTCATTTCCTTCACAAGTGAAGCACAGCTATAATATCAGTCCCAATAGCTGAGGAGGGCATGATAAGTATCAAGTGAATGATTGAAGTAAAACTTTCAGTAATTTAGTCATTGCAAAACACATCTATAGTAAATTGAGTGCTGGAAAATCTTCACTTTGCATATTCTGGCAGGATAGGGCCTCAGCCAATATCTAGATCTCTCACAATAATTTCTTACCTTGACCAATGAAACGTGATCGCCAGCCTGCAAATCGTCAAAATCCTCATCAACACTGTTGGTGGGAATTGCAACATACCTTGCAGTATCATGTTTTCATGTAAAAGGTAAAACAGCATCATATATACAGCATAGCCATGATGGAACATTTAAATTTCAACTGCTTTCCCTTATGTTCAGCTTCTATTGTTATGCGATTACAAATCTTATTGACTGTAATAGACTGGTCACTTATGTCACATTATGGCCAAGTACAATTCCCATTGGGTCGCTAATGTCATACTCTACAATCTGACTGTTTTATAGCTTTCTTGATTTGATCATTTCCTCTTGCCATGGAGCACCTGGAATTATTGAGCTTTACGTCTTCTCTACTACCCTCAATAATAGTTTGCGAAGGAATTGCTACAATAGAAAAGGGTCTTTTACTGTTACATTCTATCCAGACTGTAGAGTATTTGTCTTCTGCTGGGAATATTACATTTTTTCATGCGCGGAATACATGATTTTGTTTACAACTGTGTGGATGGATCTGCGGACAGATGATGAAACAAATGCATGGAAAGGTCAGAAGAATTTTAAGCGAGGAAGATGATTTAAAAAAGAGCTAAGCGTACACAGAGTTTCCAGAGAACTACATTTGCGCGGACATAATTTGACCAAATAATTTTTGCAGACCAAACTCTGCAGCCTGGCATTCTATCACACGGCAAGCCTCTGATTTTAGTGTTTAGTATCATTTCCAATAATGCCCTAGTTTTCCTCTACTTTCACCGGGCCTTTCCTATACATCTAGCATTCATTTTCAAAGAATGACTTTCATACACCCCAGTCTAGGAAACATAACATTCATTTCAATATGCCCATTCATTCTGTAAATCACCAGTAACAATTAATCCTGAAGAGAAATCCCGGCCACCTATACCGTTCAAATCCCGCTTAATAAATGACAAAAGATTATCACACAAAGCTGAAAATATCAAAATACTGTTTTTTTCGAAACAGGGCACTGCATACAGACCTGTCAACCATGAGACTGCTATCGCCCATCCAGGGAATCAAATGCTCCCCTTTATCCACATATTGAGCCTTCTCATTGTCACGAAACAATTTGCACGAATATCCAAAAACCAGAAGCTCTTCGTGGCCATTATTTGTGTCTTTTGGTCTTCCTTCCCACACAATTCGCCCGAACTCGGACGCCATGTTTTGGAGACCTAGCCGTATTCGATTGCGTGTGTCATGTAGTCCATCATTTTTAATATTTTAAATAATTCTTGGTATCTACATATAATTTGTTGCATTTCTTGTTCATTTTAATATTGCATTATATATTGATATTATAATCTTGCTAACTTCATCCCAGGGGATTAATCATTTGGGATATGGATGCAATATAGTTCGAACAAAGGGAATGCATCTTTTTTTTTTTTCGTAAAAAGGCTCTTTTGGATAATATGTCAAGACAATAGTAATCCTAAGCAAAACAAAAAATATGAAAAATACGAATTTATTAATACAACAATTTACATCTAATATACAATATATACATATATAAATATACATATGTTCTATATATATATTCTATATATTCTATACACATATATCTTATATATATATATATATATATATATATATATATATATATATATATATATATATATATATATATATATATATATATATATATATATATATATATAAACATATATATATAGTGACTAGAATCCGCCTGCTTAACTCTACTTAAATGTGAAAAATAAACTATTAGGAAAGATGATACTCTGAGTCGCGATAAATAAAGGGATTACAGCATGCCTTTTTTCTGTTTCTTTTTCTGGTGAGCCGCCGCTATCTCCGGAAAGTTTATATCGTCCTCCTGTACGTGCCATGAAAAGTAACAAGGTAAAACTATTTCTGGCACGAGACGCTGGAGTTCGCCTGGTTGGAAACCCGAATTCACAGGCCCGGAGGATTTTGACGCTGCTGAAAAGGAATGAAGAACAATATATGAGTCTTGCTTAGGCTACTGAAGGCCAAATCTTGGTAAATGGCCATTAAGGGTCCAAGAGCGTTGGGCTGAGTATTCTGAGCGGCATGGTCATCAGTGATGTGGTGATCTTACTGCCTAATCCCGCACCAGCCTTAGGCATCCCACTCTGTAAAGCAGTGGTTCCCAACCCCATGGTCGCGAACCAAATGAGGGTCACCAGGGTTTTTTTCTGAGGGTCGCCAGAGGGTCTTAAAAGAAGAATCCATAGCCGGATATGTCAGTAAAAGTTCATGTTTTTATTAACAGTTGTTTATTGATATTCAATGTGTTGACAATACAAACCTATAAAAGTATTGAATAAAGTAAGCTAATATATATCTGCAAGTATAACTACCGTGGAAATGGTTGGATGTATTACTAGACGTTCACACATAGGGTCGCTGGCCCAGGCTAAAAAAAAAGTTTGGGACAGCTGTGGAGGGAAGACGGATCGCTCGGACCGCAGTAATCGTTGAGACATTACACTACTTCAGTATACCAGGCAAAGTGCTTGCTTTAATTCTTCTGAGTCTTATTAGAGACTACGTAGTGAGGCCCCAGAAATCATAAGTAATTTAGAAAGTAATTTCTGCCACCTGTCTTTATGCTTCGAGTTAATGCAGAACGCCATCGTGAGTTGGTCCGAGAGCTCGAGAAGGCATTTGACTCAGTTCATCGCGAGTCACTCGAGACTCAGAAAAATGCGAACAAATATTATTGGATTAATTGCAAGCTTTTCTACTGGTACTGGAAGTGCTATAAATTAATCGTGGTGAGGGTAGGTCTAGCTTCTTCCCTGTGAATTTGGGAGTAAGATAGGGCCATGTTCTTGCATCAGCCCATTTCAATACATGTGTGGAATTAATGACGAACATATTGCAGCTGGAACAATTATGTTATTATCCTTGAAGTTCTGATGTGACAGACAGAGCAACAGGAACAGAGAAGGAGAGACAGACAGAAGAGAGAGAGAGAGAGACAGACAGACAGAGAAACAGACCGACAAACAAACAGAGACAGGGACACACTGTCTGTCTCTATCTCGATGTCTGTGTCTGTCTCATTGTCTGTGTCCGTCTCAGTGTCTGTGACTGTCTCTGTGCCTGTCTCTGTCTGTGTCAAGTCTAAAAATAATGTATCCATAGATCTCTTACTGCAGTTATTTTCAGCGTGTTTTGAAAATGGAATACAACCGAAAATATTCGGCAAAGGAACAATTAATCTCATTCCAAAATCCTGAAGTAACGATCGAAGAATCCCACTCAATAACAGAGGCGTTATGCAGATATCGTGTGTTGGGAAAATGTACTCAGGACCTTTAAATAATCAATTAAGATACTTTCTGGAAGTAAATGGGGTTCTGTCGGAAGAACAAAATGGATTCCGTAAGGGTCGAAGTACCACCGAACACATTTTCTCATTAATAACAGTATGCAAAAATCGTGTTAAAGAGTGCAAGCAAACGTTCTGTTTTTTCGCGGATTTACAGTGAGCATTCGGTTGTACGGATCGAATTTGCCTTTTTTCAAGATTATTAGAAACAGGTATAACAGGGAAGCTATTCAATGCCATTAAATCATGTTACGAACATACAACATGTATTGAATTACATGATGATGTAAGTGAGTCATTTGAGAACAATAAAGGTTAGGCAGGGAGATACATTGAGCCCTACTCACTTCATATTTTTCATCAACGACTTGGCGGAGGAAATTAAACGGAGTGGAATCAGTGTAGATTTCCATGGTTGAAAATCTCACTCCTACTTTATGCAGATGATGCCGTGCTTTTGGCTGAGGCTGAGTCAGATTTGCAAAACCTCATCTCAGTTCTAAATAGCTGGTGTAAACGATGGAGACTCAATGTAAACAAATCGAAAACTCAAATTATGCATATTAGACAAAAAAAAAATAGTCACGCTCAAAATTTGTTTTTAAATAAAATGACTATGAGGTTTTGCAATATGCATCAGCTTGAAATACTAAGTCTATTGCTTCATGAGCACATGAGCTATTCCACCCCTACCTACGATTTGTCTGTTAGAGGTTCGAACGCACTCGGATCTTTCCTAGCCCATTTCTATGCAAATAATGGGATGGGGTTTTACACATTCAAAACATATAAAGTTTGCATAGTAAAAGTATGTGACTATAGTGCAGGTGTGTGGGGATACGGTACCCAAACTCTATGGTGTCCATGGCATACCGTTGGGGTGTTACCTCGGAGTACATAAATATGCTCCTTTGGCCACTTTGGAGGCCGAGATGGGTTTCAACCAGACTCTACGTTTCAACTCTCCGCCAGTGAGGAGGAAGTTGGAAATGGTTCGGTTCTGGAACCACGTAATAAAACTTAGCAATAATAGGTTGCCAAGAAAGATATTTGACGTTGGATTTATAAATAAACAGTTGGTGGTCAGGTATCAAATCTATTTTCTGTGAACGAGAATGTGGACATATTTATCGGAATACAATGATGGTTAATGATATAAAAGGGATACATGACAAACTGAATGATATGTATCAAAGGCATCTACTTCAATAAATCAGTTCAAAACCTAAACTAAGAACATACAAAATCATCAAGACAGATTGTAGTCCAGAGCCGTACGTAATGAAATATGGCTCGGAAGAAGCGCGCTGTTTATGAACAATTTAGGATCACAATTCTTCCATTAAGAATATAAACGGGTCGATTCCTGAATGTACCTTTTCATGAACGCATTTGTGAATACTGTGATGATAAAATGTGACAGAGGACGAAATCCGTTTTCTTCTCGAATGTAGTTTATACAGTGGCCTGAGACAAGAACTGATGCAGAAATGTTCGGAGAGGAACAGAATTTATAGATTATTATATACGACAAAGAATTGAGACTACAATATTTGCTAAATCAACAAATTTTGATGGATTCAATAAATTTCATTACAGCAGCTTTTTACAAAAGAAAATGTTCAGAATTAAAAATAGTATGATCTTAACAGGTTTTGCATGGAGTTTTAAATTTGAATTAATGTTTTATATATATATATATATATATATATATATATATATATATATATATATAGTCAGTGTCTATGTATGTTTTATGAAATTGATTTTAGATATATATTTTTTATCAGATAGTGTCTGGGTAAGTCCAAATGGACTAGATACACGCAATTTAATGTATTTGATTGTATTGTTATGTATCTGATTATATGTAAAAAAAAATGTATCGTGACACTTTAATAAATAAACAATTGAATTGAATTGTGTCGGTCTCTGTCTCTGTGTCTGTGTGTGTCTGTCTCTGTGTCTGTGTCTGTCTGTTTCTGTCTCTGTGTCTGTCTGTGTCTATGGCTCTGGCTCTGTGTCTGTGTCTGTCTCTATGTCTGTATCTGTCAGTCTCTGTGTTTGTCTCTGTCTTTGTGTCTGTATCTGTCTCAGTGTCTGTCTCTGTCTTTGTGTCTGTATCTGTCTCAGTGTCTGTCTGTCTGTCTGTCTCTGTCTCTGTCTCTTTGTCTCTGTGTCTATCTCTGTCTCTATCTCTGTGTCTGTGTCTGTGTCTATGTCTGAGACTGTCTCTGTGTCTGCCTCTGTCTTTGTGTCTATGTCTGTGTCTGTCTCTGTCTCTATCTCTGTGTCTGTGTCTGTCTCTGTGTCTGAGTCTGTCTCTGTTTGTGTCTTTGTGTCTGTATCTGTCTCTTTTGGCTGTGGCTGTGGCTGTCTCTGTGTCCGTCTCAGTCTCTGTCTCTGCCCCTGTGTCTGTCTCTGTGTCCGTCTCAGTCTCTGTCTCTGCCCCTGTGTCTGTCCCTGTGTCTGTCTCTGTCTCAGTGTCTGTCTCTGCGTCTGTCTCTGTACCTGTCTGTCTATCTCTGTGTTTCTCTCTGTCTCTGTGGCTGTGGCTGTGTCTCTCTCAGTGTTTCTCTGTCTCTGTGTCTGTCTTTGTCTCAGTGTCTGTCTCTGTCTCTGTGTCTATCTCTGTCTCTGTTTCTGTATCTGTCTCTTTTTCTGTGTATGTCTCTGTCTCTGTCTCAGTGCCTGTCTGTATATATATATATATATATATATATATATATATATATATATATATATATATATATATATGTGTGTGTGTGTGTGTGTGTGTGTGTGTGTGTGTGTGTGTGTGTGTGTGTTGTGTGTGTGTGTGTGTATGTATGTATGTGTGCGCGTGTGCGTGTGCGTGTGTGTGTGTGTGTGTGTGGTTGTGTGTGTGTGTGTGTGTGTGTGTGTGTGTGTGTGTGTGTGTGTGTGAGTTAATAGCAGTTGTAATTAAAATTACTACGAAGATAATTGTGATAATGACAACGATTTAATGGATAATGTGGATGATGTCATTCATAGTAATAAGAACAATGACGGTAACAATAAGAACACCTGTGATAATATCAACAATCTCAATAACAATACAATCTCACGAAAATAACAATGATGAATAATAGTCGCAATATCAATCATGATAATAACATTAATGATAATATTAATATCAATAAGCAATACTTTAATATCATAATCATCATCATTCTATGAGTCATTATTATGTTTCATTATTATTATCATTATCATTATTATTGTGATTACAATGATTACCAATGACAGTATTGAGAGCAACGGCAATAGTTGATTAAAAATTAATAACAAAGATAATAAACATAACAGTAATAACATGTGGTTTGAGTAGAATATATTTGTTTTGTGATAAATAACCATAGATAGAACTTTAAATCACACAATGAATAATTGTGGATAACTGAACTTTAAAACATTTTTGCACTTTCTCCCGTCAGTCAGTAAAAACGAATAACAAAGATAATGACCACAGAAGTAATAACATATGGTTTGAGTAGAATATATTTGTTTAATGGTAAATAATCATGGATAGAATTTTAAATCACACAATGAATAATCGTGTATAATAGGACTTTAAAACATTTTTGCACTTTCTCCCGCCAGTCGCATCACACGTTACAACTAAACAATTTCCTTCACCTGACTTTCAACCAATCAAAGGACACCTTTCATTCACATATCAACCAATCAGACAAGTCTTTTTATCCCTGTGCTTGAGAGTCGGCCAATCATATGAGGTCTCTCATCCTCGCGCCAGCCAATCATTGGCGAGAACCTCCAAAACGTCAACAGAACAGAAGTTTAAACCGGCGAGGGGACAAGATCCGTGTACTTACTTTCACAAAAATCCAAATTTAACTGCCAAAGACGTGAGTGTTTGTATTTTAGTTATATCACGAAGATAGAAAACTATTTTAGGGTTGTGGAATATTATAAAAAGTAGGAGGATGTGCGAGTGTTAGAGAAATAACGGATGGATAAGCGTCCTGTAATGACCTCACCATGTTGGAAGAGAGCGGAGCAGCCTTTTAAATCCCCGCTTCGTTAAATTTTTCTTCCATTCTCGAAATTTTATTATTTTTTCTATGATAATGAAAATTCTGTGATCCTGTAAGCCATTTTGCTGGGAGGCTATATTGATAGTAGTTATCATATAAGCAAAGGTAATGTATTTCAACTTTGAATTGTAATATTTTTGAATATTTAATATTTTGGAAAAACAGCTGTTGTTATATCGAAAAGATATAGGCGTTATGCATTCACATATCCATTCTGTACATGCTTTTCTTTTACTTTTCATATAGTATGGAGGAGGGGAATATACTGGTTAACAAATAAGCAAAGGTATTTTAAGGTTCTCTACTAATATGGTTATTCTAGATTTGGAGAAAAAAAATGTAGTATAGGACTGCACCCATCAAGTTAATTCTTTATGGTATGGACACACTCACTAGAATTTGTTCCCAACACCGTGTCACAAAATTTGTTCTATAGTCTTAAGTTGCCGTGACTGTGTGTGCCTTTCATGCACTGTTCAAGAGGAGGGTTGATGGACTGGGGCTCTGCCGTAACATCCCCTCAGGAAACATTTTCTTGACCTCAGTATGCATGGCAAGATCAGAGCTGAAACTCAGGACCTCCAAGTGGGCTTAGGCTGTGAGCAGTGTTTTCCGCAATCTTTTTTCTTTATTTATGAATTTGCTACAGGTTAAGTTTCATACACCCACCTTTTAGACAAAAAATATATGCAAACGATAGAGCGAGTGATTATAAGAAATCTATCTTCTATGTACTTCAACTGCAATGGGAACAAATAAATCACATTCTAAATGCACAAGCTAATGCAAAAATTGCAGTGTGATCTAAAAACCTTTTGGCATAGTATGTTTCTCACTGTCATGTAGTACAAGGTCAGATTTGCCTGCAATAGACAGAATGACTAAAAAAATTACTTTTGTTCTGATAGCAGGAAAGGGCATGAAAGGGAAATTGCAGGGTAGAATATGAATAATTTGCACAGAATCTGTTATTATAATGTCCAATGGGTATTTTTTTCTATTACATCTGCATAACAGATTGCAACAATTTCAGTATTGATAGATTCCTCTCACCAACTACAATGCAAATATATAGGTTTTATTGTATGAAAACCCCTCTAACCCCCACATTCTTGGTCTCATTAGCAGGGAAGGGCAAAAAAGGTACCAGGGAAATTGAAGGGTAAAATTTAAATAGAGACACAGAATCAGTCACTATAATGTCAAATGCAGGAGGCTCTGGCCCCTGCAAACACTCCATGGGGGGGTGTAGCTCATTAAACCCTGTGCAGGAAAGCAAAGAATTCTACACATATTCATTGCAGGTGAGAGTGTCAGACACACTTGGCAATGCTGTTCTCGCAAGGTGGTCGAACACACACTCCTGCCGTGAATACATGGAGGATTCTTTGTTTCCCCAGGTAGGGCTGGGGGCAGCAGCCCCCCATAGGGGGTCACAGTCTATCGGTAAACTGCATCAGAAAACATAGTGACTAATTCTGTGTACATTATTTACATTTTACCCTGCAATTTCCCTGGTACCTTTTGTGACCACCTCTGCTATTGGGGCCAAGAATATGGGGGTTTGGGGGGTTTCTGCACATTGTTTTTATTACATATTTGGAAACTAGACAGTGAGAGGAAGCCAGTGATACCAAAATCATTACAATCCATTTTGTGGAACTATTAGAAAAAAATTACCTGTCTATATGTAAGCCCTCTCAAGGGAGTCTACTACCCCCAACCCTTGTAATGAAAGAAAAAGAATCCTCCATATATTCATAACAAGGTAGATCAACTAACATGTGGAAGCGCCTAATGCCGTGTCTGCCATATGCTTTATCTTGCCAAACATTTGTAGAGGGTTCTTTGGTAATTGATTACAGTATTGATGCACTCACCAGAGACTTAGTCCCCAATTCTACGTCAAAAATTTATTGATCAACTTAAGTTTTGTGACTTCACCTCAATATGCATCGAGCCAAAACTCAGAAGCACAGAGTGGACTTTGTTTGAAATTGGCACTTTCTGTGATCTTTTTCCTTTATTTGTGGCATCACTGTGTGTGAGTGCAGATTATTTCTTGTACTGACGACTGCAGCTTTTTCCCCCTCTACAATAATATCATATTCAATTAGCCCTAACGTAGTGCATCCATACTATAAAGATTAGCCTTTTCTTTTATTGTTAGTTTCCCCTGCCATTTTTCTGTTACTGGGGCCAAGAGTGTTAGGGTTTGGGGGAATTTTGCTGCATAATTTCTGTGTCCTAGAAGGTAAGAGAAATCCATCAATACGAAAATTATCAGTTGTGCAAAGTTATTTTGAAAAATTACTGAAAGTTGTGCAACACTAATACTTTAGTATACTTTAACAGAACATGTAATGGCACTATAAGAATCAAAGAGTAAAACTACTCTCACTAATTCACTAATTCACGTGGGTAGAGGTCCGGGAGGCAGAACCACAAACAGGAAAATATGGCAATTAAATGGTGGTCTGGGTGAAGCCCCCCAGTTCAGGAAGGATTATGATTTGTACAGTAAAGTTTGTGGATTTCCTAGGAATGAGTGGAGTAATATGGGCTTAATTTTCATAAGCATTACTAATACTTTCATTTATATAATTTTTGATGGAAAATAAGAGATTTACACAGTGCAGCGGTGATAATTGAAAGAAGGAAAGATAATTGCAAGATTGGATGGCTATGTGAAACTAAAAGATTACTGTCATTTCTCTCTAGTTGGTGTTGTTCTTTAGTATACTTGACATACAAGACTAGTTGACATATTGAAGTAATGGGTTGTATATTCATTGTAGTGCTTGAGACTGAAGCGCAAACATATATTCTGGTGTTGCCATTTAGTGGGTTACTTTACCAGAGGGAGTTCAGAATCTTTATGCACAACATACTGTTTATAGATTTATATAGTCATTTAAGAATATGCCTTTGTTACTTCAGATGATGATGGAGGGAGAAGAGAAGGAGAACATGGCCAGAGTTGGTCGAGGGCTGCACAAGCCGCTCACCCACACAGTGTCCAGCCATTCTAGTGGGCCATCTGAATCAACTGGTAAGTAAAGCTTTTATCCTGAACAAGCCTCTTCAACATTTATATTTTTGTTTGTAGTGGTATTTTTTTTTTTTTTTTTTTTAGGTTTCTCTCTACTTTCCATACTTAAAATTCGAATGTAGGCTTGTTTCAAGTGCATTTTAGATAATAGCATTAATATAAATATAAATCTTTGAATGACTTTTTAATGTATACTTGTATATTTAATTTCATTGTCAACTTGTAAATACATGAAAAGTATCCATGATTTTGTTGTCTATTACGTTTACCTTGTACTGTATGGCTATAAGAAACTAAATATTCCTATCTTTTCTTGAAACTTATTGTGCTGAGTTTGAAGTACACTTACTTGAGGATAAAAGTATTTTAGGACAAACCTGATAAAGCTCACAGTTCAATTCAGTGAGATTTGCGATGTCTGCTCACAACTCTAGATAATGTAACGAGGTAATGTTCGGCTCCCCACGATGCTTGCAGCACATGTCAGCAGAAGTAGCCTAGTCTTATTCTGTACAGTATAACTTTGACGCCTCTATTTATTGTTGAAGGAAGTGCCTGGGGTGTCAGAGTACCATCTGGGTGAGGGGGAGGTTCTGGCTTTTTCTGTGTATCTGCTGGAGAATGGCAAGCACTGTGGCATTGGACCTGCCCCTTTTAAGATTTTTCAGCTTGGGTTGATCATAGAATTTAGCGGCATAATGCAGCCTTTTTTTGGCTAGTCTCAGTAAACTCATTCCCTTTGATGTCTGTGGCTAGGAACCCAATTTATAACGATTCTTGTCCTGAGCAAGAATTGTCATTTGATGAAAAATCTGAAACTCGAAGCTATGATTATTTTTCAATAGCTTCTAGTTTACCATGTATTACAGAATAATGTAGCATTAAATGTTATACTTAGTGTTGAGGCTAAGATGAGGTTTTCTCTTTACAGCAAAATCTGTAACACACAAGTCAGTCTCTAGAATGTTGTCAAACCCTATACCAGCCAACAAGCCAACTGCAGTTACTAGGCCTCGGATGGGTCCCCAGGTATCTCGCAAGCCACTAAACGATGATACTAATCAGCCAAGAAGCAAGAGTGAAAATACAGTTTCAACAGGTAGGTTGTTTGGTTAGTTTCATGTGGGTCCATTGATCACTTTAGATAACCAGTTTTATTCTGATGATTGATGTTCATGAGTATGGAATAGTTATGTGGTTAAATTTAATATGTTCTAATGGAGTGAATCTCTAAAGTCTTGTTCCACATATACGTCTTAAAAAGATTCCTCCCTCCCCTACTCCTACCTGTCTTATTTATTGCAACAAAGAAAACCCAGACTTTGGTTTTGTGTTAACTAATGAGACAGCTAAATGAATGACGGTACAGTCTGGGACTAAAGTCCTCGGAATGGTTTTGCATGTCTTGTTTATTGCCCATAGATGCCACTGCAATTGCTATGTAGTAAAGGGGTGGATTCATAAATGGAGGAGGGAGGAGAGATGGAGGCGAGGCACTGGTAATCAGTACTCTTTTTTTTTTTTTTGTAAATATTGCCATTGTATGGAAACCATTAACTGAAAAATTGAACAGATTAATAAATGACTATCAATTAGCTCAAGTAGACGAAGCAGCAGTTGACGGGCAACGAGATTCTCATCCACTTCAAACAGCAGTAGGCACGAGAGTGGCTGTGGCGGTTCATGCGAGACTGTTGTAAACTCTGTTTGCCTCATGACTGAAATGGATGAAACAGTACAGGAGTGGGAGTTCATTGACGCCCTTGCATTTGTCTCGATCTCGTTGATTCAATCACGTTTGAAGGAATGTAATGAATCCCCAGAACCCAACTCTGGCCTCCCTCCCTTCTCCATTCATGAATCCGTCCCTTTACTACACAGCAATTGCAGCACCATCTATGGGCAATAAACAAGACACGCAAAACCATTCTGAGGACTTTAGTCCCAGACTGTACAAGTCTAAAAACTTAAATGTATAGCAATTATTGCTGAATGTTGGAAGTACCAGAAAATGTCAATTGAATTGAGTGCTTTGATTAGTTTGAAGCCAACATGTGTGTCCTTTAAACCCATTGATGCCCAGATTGCATTTAGACATTCCCTATTACATGCAGAAGTACTTTGTCACTGAGGAATTAGTTACTGAGCCTTCGTGATTTCACTGGTTTACCCAATTCAATGAATTTTTATAAAGGAGAAGAAAAAAGTGGACGGTGCATGCACCTGGTGCCATTGGGTGAAAAACAGTAACCTCATGTTATCCTCTTTTGTTGTTCCCTTCATACCCTATTCATATTGATCCTAAGTTATATTGAAAGAGAAAATAGATTGATGAATAGTAAGGGTGATGAAAGAAGTCAAGTTCATGCACATGAAACAAAGCTGTATGGTTTAAACATTTCCACTCATATCAGGGTCAAGCAGTAGCCAAGCAGTGTCACACAAACAGGCTGCATCATCACGTTCAAACACCCTATCCTCAGCACAGCGTAACGTCAAAACAGAATCGACACATCCCAAGGGCAATGCTATATCCTCTGCAGGTTTAGTATCTAACTGAAATTTGTGTAGTATTGAGTGATTCAGAGAAATGCTTTTTTGACTAATTATACAGCTCAGGTTGACAATCCGTTTTTCTATTACAAATTTTCACAGAAGCAGTTTCAAATTTATTTTACTGCACAGGCCTGCTACTACTGTTTAGAAGTAAATATACAGCTCCAGTAAATATAAAAATGGATGAAGATTTATGAGGACACTGGTGGTGCTGAGTAGGCAGGACCTAATAGGCACTGGGTGTTGTGAACTGGGCATGTATAGTGTTATCCCAGGCCTCAATTTTATCCACTTAGATCTTTTTTGCTCTTTCCCAGTCTCTGCAGGCCAGAAGGGCCTGGACTGACCTGCACTGATGTACTGTTATATTGATTTTGTAAAATTGCCAGATATTCAGGGGCATCATTGGAGAAGAATTGGCCCACCCCCCCCCCCCCCTCCCCCCAAGGGCCACACTACCACAATGTTTTTGCCTAAATTACACTTTCAGAGCTCTTGTTGTTGCTACTAGAATAGTTAATTTTGTAAATGAAGAAGAATTGGGGCTTGCAGTGCCCCAATATGCTTGCCAACCTTTTACCCCCCCCCCCCCCCCCCAAATTTTGAGTGCTAGATATAGGAAAAAGATCCAGAAAGTGAAAACAAAGTTCAGTATTCTGTCATGCACTCTTGATGTACCTGTGTCTGGTAGTTTTGATTCACATTTAGTTTTATGAATGTGCGGATAGTGATTTTATTCTTTTAAGAATGGATTTTCTAACATCAATTTATGGTGTGCCCCATACAAAATTTATTCAGCAAATTAAGTTATCCAGCACCTTCCAGAGTACAATGATGCCAAAAAACTGATTGTCAACCAGTATTATCGTAATTACTTGAGTGGTGGTTATTTTTTTAAGGCTGGATGAGACTTAACGAGAAAATATAGAAAAAAATTGATGGAATATGTTTAGAAATTAAGGCAGTATTGAAATTCATACTTGAAATCACATACTCTCCTTAATACTTAACAAATTTAGTTTAGTTTACAAGTGTAAATGGTCATTTCATATCTTTTAGTCAATGTGTGATGAGTTTTCCCCATAGTTCATGGGATGTTGCTATGGCAGTGATTCCCAACCAGAGTTCTGCCGACAAGCTGTAAAATGATGGTGCTATTACAAGATAATAGTGATCTTAATTTATAATTCTTAATACTCAGCACATTGCAAACACTTCCCAGTCACCAACATACTTGTACGTGTCTGTCAGTACAATGTATACTGTATAGTAATGAGAGCAAACAAGAAAAAAATTAGTCACTTCATGTACTATAGGCCTGTGTTGGGGTAGCTTGAAATATGAAAAATTACTATAGGGGTTCCTCCAATGGGTAAAGATTGTGAATCACTGCTTTGGCATTAAATGAGAAGTCCACGGTATTGAGCAAATTGTAGTTGTCGTTCATGTTTTATATCATAAATGCCCCATGATTTATATATTATATATATATAATATATATATATATATATATATATATATATATATATATATATATTGGATTTGGATTAGTTAATGTAAAAAGAAATTATACCCCATTAGTTTCAAGTAAATCAAACTCATTTCAGTTTTTTGTGTAAATAAAGACAAAATATTTTAAATAGCATCTTTTTCTGTTATTATTATGATAACTATTACAGCTATTGTTTTTGTTATTGTTACTGTTAGCATAATTATTATAATTATTATTATTGATAATAATTATTATTGTTGATGATTCATTATGATTATTTTTTATTATTATTTTCATTATTATAATTGTTATTATTATTATTATATTATAACTATTTCTATTTCTATTATAGGACTATTGTCATTATTATTGTTTTTACAATTATTGTTATTGTATTAAGTTTAACATCTAAACTATTTTTGCATATGTAGAAGTGAAATGAAAACAATTTTTTATTCATTTATTTTATTCTGTTTACTCTAGCAATCAAGTTCTGTAACCTTTGTACATTGCAGTGAAAAAAACCATTGTAGCCCGAGTGGCAAGTCATACTCGACCAGTCATAGATAACAAGGCTCCAAGACCACAGATGGGCACTAAAGCAGTGGGTTCATCCACAAGAACTGTAAACCCAATGCACAAACAGGGGGGAGATCACAAGGGAAATGCTCAGCTGAAGTCAGGTAATGATTTCAAAAGATTTTTGGTAATATAATACTCTCCTTCCCCCCTTTTTTTTCTTTTTCTTTTTTTTCTTTTCTTTTCTTTTCTTTTCTTTTCTTTTCTTTTCTTTTCTTTCTCTTTGAAGATCCTTTGGGATATTTTTATTTTTTTGTTACTTGTAATGTATTCTGTAGTTATAAACAGTAGAATAAAAGGACTGAACAGTTCTAAAGATTGACTAGGGAGTCTAGACAGTTATCTCATTTTTGAATCTATTTTCATTTGTACTTGAATGTATACAAATTTGATATAGTGTTTAGACAGGATTAATCATACTGTATTATCTTTAGGACAAACACATCATAAGACGGGAAGTGCTTCAGAAATAAAAATACCTTCACCACAAATTAACAAGTCTACTGCACCAACAAAGCAAGGTCCAGCATTAGCCAAGGAGACTGCTGCAACAAACACCATAGGCAAACCCTTGGATGATGATCCACGGTCAACAGTAGCCAGTCACCAACAGAAACCTGTAGTACCAGCTTGCCCACAGGAATCCACAACAGTCAGTGAAACCAAAGAACAAAATGAAACAAAGTCTTCCTCTGATCAGCCCGACAGCCAAACAAAAACCCTTCCGGAAGATGTGAAGGGAGAAAATCAAACAAACAAAATCATAGATGATTCTGCTCCCCGAGAAAATACTGCCAAGGGGCAACAGGCAGAGGAATCAGAAGAAAAGAAAGATGACTGGGGTCCCGATGAATCAGAACAAGAAAAATCCTCTAAGTATGTTGAATTTTTATTTTTTAGGCCTAAACAAAAAAGTGTTCAAGATTTTTCACCTAGTGTAAAAGCAAATTCTCTTATGAAATTTAGTGTTGGGGTATTAGCCATCCTGTACACACAATACTTATTATGCTCTTATGATCTATATTATCATTTTACTAGTATTTTCACCAAGAATGAAGGTTTTTAGCCAGTTTCTCGTTTTAGCAGGTAATATGGGTAGATGTTGCTATGACAAATATATTTGCCCGTTAAAAGTTGATTGCAAATTTGTGCATGAGTGGCTGCTGAAAGGGTAGAGTTGAGTAAATGCATGCATTTTTGTAAAAGTTAACATGCCACTGAAGATTAAATGCTACTTGAAATAGAAAATAATATTCCTACTAGTTTGCTAAAATTAGGTATTCATTGATAAGTGATGTGAGAGCTGGAGCTTTTTCTTTGTCTTCTTCTTGGCCTAATGGATACCAGCCTATGTATCTATATATTTTTTTTTTGTAAATATACCTGTATGATGTCTATTTCATTGCCTAGTTTTGGCAAACAAGTTCTTGTAATACATCACTGCATTGCTTTCAGGAGACAATGGGTATTGGATGATTTCGAAATTGGCCGTCCTCTAGGGAAAGGCAAGTTTGGTAATGTGTATTTAGCAAGAGAGAAGAAGACACATACTGTGTTGGCTTTGAAGGTTAGTTGCACAGTTTTTTGTTTATTCTTCCTAAACTAGTCCAAATAATAAATATCTTTTTAATGGATTGCTTGGAAGACTTGCATAAACAATCCATGATGTAAACTGTGTTTGTGTGTGCACGTGTGTGGATGTATGTACAGGTGCATGAGAGTGAGTGTGTGGATGTATATGTACAGGTGCATGAGAGTGTGTGTGGGTGTAGATGTACAGGTGCGTGTGTGGGTGAGGGTGTGTACATGTGTGCATGCATGTGTACAGGTGTGCGACTGTGTGTGGGTGTGTGCAGGTGTGTGCGTGCCTGACTTCATGAGTCTGTAGATAAGGTGTTGCCAAATGAAATGCAGTAGACAATGGACTGAATTAATGTAGCTTGTAAGGCCAATATTTTAATTGTGTGTGTGTCTTGGTGTTAAGCCTATTTATCATTTGGCTGAATTAAAAAGAAAAAAAAGTTGAAAGTTGTTTCCATAACCAAGTGGACATAGGGGACATGTTCATAGAGCAACATTGTTACTAAACCATGGGATGATGCAGTAGGGTAGCCAGATCATTTTAGTAGTTATTCATTACCTGTGTTTACATATCATTAAGTGTATCAATATTGCACAACCTTATACTTTTCATTTGTGCAGGTGCTATTCAAATCTGTGCTATCGAAGGCAGGAATCATCCACCAAGTGCGCAGAGAAGCAGAGATCCAGTCCCATCTAAGGTAACAAATGAGGTTGTTGATTTCATAAACCATATCTAGAATTGTGAGAATAAAAAAGCTATTTCAGGAAATGGGTGGAACACTAACATGTTTATATACATATGCAAAATTGGGGTTGCAAGTGATGCAAAAGGTGTACATTATAATGCTTCCTTTTTACCCCCATAGACATCCAAATATTCTTCGAATGTATGGGTATTTCCACTGTGAGAAACGTGTATACCTCATGCTTGAACATGCACGATATGGAGAGATGTACAAGGTGCTTTGCTCGCAACCCAACAAGCGCTTTACTGAACACCAAGCTGCAAACTATATTGTACAGGTAATTACGTTGAATGGTTATCACATGATCAGAATTTGGTAATGTCAGGCCTTTTTGTTCATAGATGTTGCATTGTTTGTTATATACCAGGTAAGGGGATGGGGGTGAGCAGAATACATTGGTTGTCCAATTCCACTTTTGGGAGAGAATAAAGGTTAAGGAATTTACCCTGGATAATGATATAAAGACTTCGTAACTTTGGACTTCTGACTGCTCTTTAATTATTCTCACAACTCTAAACTAATGAAAATGCTTGACAATATTGTTACCTTATACTGGTAGAGAAGCCGCCCTCTTTCATAGCTTAGCAGCTAGATCAGTTCATATACAGTGTTTGTGTTACTATCTATTTATTTACAAGTTAATTTTGTAATAATTTTTGTAGATTGTGATTTTAAGGCATTAGCAATTTAGATATAAAAATGTTAAAGCATGTTTCACAAATTATTGAGTAATGGCCAATACAATTATTGAAGCTTATCCTGTATGACCTTTTGTAGGAAATATATTAAAAAATTGACA
>NW_020868736.1:44095-51595 GCF_003789085.1 Penaeus vannamei
AAGAATATGAAAAATCTGTTAGTTGAATCATTGCCCAAGAGAGATTTCACCAAGCAATCCCCTAAGTTAATTTATTAACATTCTATCTCTTAGCGTATTGGCTACAGGTTTTTGTACTGTCCACTGGAACATTTTTTGGCACACAAATGGCTCTGCAAATGCACAGCCACTATGAAGCCAATTAGTAAACCCTAGTGACTTTCCAATTCCTTAAATTTGTGGGAAAGTATTTTTTTCCAATACTATTAATATCAATGTTTTATTTTATTATTAAGATTCATATTATGCTATTGAGATAACTAATAACAATAAAAACTAAATTGATTTTTAAAAAGTCTTACCAAAGTTAAAGTAAAAGGTAAACTAGAGAGAGGCAGTATGAATAATGAATGAATGAATTGACTCCCATCTTGGTATAGACACTAAGCTAAATTACCATGGGCATGGCATGTAGTCATACCATGACACTCACTCACACACTTCTTCCTCCAAATGGTTTTTAGTGTTGCTATTCCAAATATCCATAGGTCATCTGAAACTGCAGTGAATGCTACTTTGGATATTTTTTTCTACCTCCAATTATCAGTATCCATGTAGATATATAATGTAACATCCCTGAAGCATACCTGAACTTGTAGTAGTAGAAGTAATGGTAGTAAAAATACTAATATTAATATTTGTACTAGCACCTAACAGTAATAATTGTATTAATAGTAGTAATAGCATTAGTAGTTGTAGTACTAATAATAGTAACAGTGAAAGAATACTATAATACTAGTAAAATTAGTAGTAGTAGTAGTAGTAGAGAGCAACAGTAATAATAGTTGCAGATAGCAGCAACAGCAATTGTATTAGTATCAGTAGTACTAGCAATAATAGTAGTAGTTGTAGTAAGTAGTCATACAAGTTGCTGTTGACATGTGAACAGAAACAGTGATGGTAATAATAATAGTATTTTTTATTATCATTATTAATATAATAAGTAATGATAGCAAATATGATAATGACAATGATGGTATGAAATTTATGATCATGATGAAAAATATAAGAGTAACAATGACAATGATATATGTAATGATAATGATCATGATCATAATTCTAATAATGATAATAAACACTGATAATGGCAGATAAAGAATAACAATGATAATAAACATATTAATGAAAATAATAATAATGGCAAGAGAAAGAAGGGGAGAGATAACCAGAAAGACAAGTATATTGATAAAAAGAGAGGAGGGAGAAAGAGAGAGAAGTGAATAAAAGAGGGGGGAAATTGAAAGGAGAGGAAGAAGGGGGAGGGGGGAATAAAAGAGGAGAGAGAGATAGAGAAGGGGAAGGGAACGGAGGGATAATAGAGAGATATAACAAGCAAGAAACTTGAGAGGGAGATGTACTCCAGTACAGGTTATAAAAAAATCAAATAAATAAATCAAAGGCAATAAAAAAGCAATTTGAAGCTTTAGTGTTTATTATAATACTGCTTCCATGTGTGCCATAGGAACTTGCAAGCTTACATGCACAGTTGCACTATATGTACTGCATACGTTTTAACCCTTAGTACCTAAACATTACTATATACAAGCGTATTTACATAGCCATTGCACCAAATATGATGCATGACTGTTTACAAAACTTTGTACACTAACAATAAAATCTGACAGATATGAAGCTAATGATGAAGACATGATAATATGTAAAGTAGCCTATCGTGTTGAAATAACATGAAGCTAGCAGACAAGGAATATTTTATGTAGCAGTTCATTATGTAGTTTTAATTTACAATGCACTCATAATCTTTAAATTTCCACAAATATACAGTAAATCTAGCCTTCTCATTGTCATCTTGGGAATGACAATACCATCTTTTTGGTAAGCTCTCATTTTTATATACCTAGCAGATGACACTGCACAACTGAATATAAGTTATTCCTTTAATGTTTATAAGGCACAACTTTGCATTATGAATAATAAAAAAATAATGGGTGAAAAATCCCAGAAGTCCACAACATCACTGAAATGCAAACAAAAATCCTTAAAATTTGGTAAGAAATTAAGGATTCTTTTTCTTTCGAGCCAAATGACTATATTCAAGTCTTAAGCAGTTCTTGCAGTGGTGCTGTAATCCTCGCGGCTCAGTTAGCACCTGGCTAACTACAGCTAGAGCTTTACCTTCTATAGAAGCTGTAATATACAGGATTGGAAGCAGGAGGAGACACATTTCTTTAATATGTATATAAAAATGATAACAATGCTGGAGTAGCTGAGGGTAATAAATGATTAACAGTAATAGTAAAAGTAACATTATAATCATAATATCAAAAGGTATGAAAAACATTATAATCACATTCGTCTTGGAATCATAATGGGAAAAATTCCCTTCAGTGCTTGTCTATGGTACTGTAGAGAGTTTTACAGATTGAAAATAGCATTCAAAATTATGGATAGACAGAACTGTTATTCAGTAATGTTGCAGGACCAATCTTTATCTTTTATTAATTTTCTGTACATATTTTTCTTCTATTATTATACATTACTTGGTTCATCACACAATGAGAACTTTACACACAGCCAGATAAAAATATAACAAGAATTTACTTGTCTTTTTTTCATTGTGAATAATTTCGACTAGACACAATATTTCCTTAATAAAATATAAAGAAATCTACAATTAAAATTAACAAAAAGTAACTAGTATTGTACTTCTGCCCATAAAATAATTTCAAACTACTATCTTAAGACTCAGAGCAAAGCAATGGTGCCTGTTTAAAAATTATATTATGAGACAGCATGAACTTAAAAAAAGAGAAAGAAAAAAAAGATATTAAATGAACCCTTTGAAGGTGGATAGGCACCATAGTTCTTGACAGAAAAACACTAGTAAAGAGGTACATGATGAAAATTTTACAACAGCAGATAAAAATATTAACTAATGTCATGATCAGCAAAGGCCTCTAAACATAATGAATGTTCCTTCAAAATATTTCTCTTTCTTAACCAACCAGCATCCTACATCAAAACTCAAGTTTCAAAATGACAGAATATAGATGTCACATAATTATATACTGTCTGCCAGTTGGGTCGCTCTGATGTAATCATGTCACTCACATCCTGTGGAGAAAGTGTATATATTATTTTTCTTAGTCAATTATCAACGACTTTAAAACATTAAATATTAAATGTAAACAAACAAAAGAAGTGCTCAACTGTGAATTCAGAAAAATAACGTGTTAAAATCTTATGAAATATATTTAGCACATGATAACAAAAAACTATACTTACGAGTGTATTCGGCACACCAACACTTTCTGCAGCAGATATTGCTACTTCAAAATTCTGCCTCTTATTCGATGGAGAGAGACTTTTGTAGCAAATTTTGTCAGGGATGTAGGTGTCCATCAGAGCACAAAGAGCAAGACCATCATTCCAACTGGAGCTGAAGTTTGTGATGTCGACATTGCTGTAACCTATGGTCTTGTTTTGACACCACTTGAGCAATGCATTCCTCTTGGAGCCACCACCTTGAGCCAAAGAAGCCAAAGGATCCTTCTTGTCTACGACAGCACTTATCTATAGGGGGAAAGGATAATAATAATAATAATAATAATAATAATAATAATAATAATAATAATAACAAATAATAATAATAATAATAACAACAACAAATTACATGAAAAAATATGCAGACAGATAAATCAGACAACCTTTACTCCTATAGTTGTCAGAGAAATTCAAAGCTTACCTGACCATAGCTGTTACGTCTTACAGAGTGGTCAAGCTTGTTGCTTAATATGGAGATCGGTTTGGCTACATTTTCTCCAGGATTCATAGATGATATTTTTCCACTGTTTTTGTCTGTCAGCTGTGACATTTTAACATTGTCTGAGAGATTTGATGAGCCAGTGGAAGGCTTAGTGAAGTTGCTTTGTAAGAATGGTGACTGGGTTACTCCTTCTGTGAAGGAATTGCGTTGAATGGCTCTCAAGGGAGTTGATAATGTTGATGTGCCCAGGGTGTTACCTGCGTCTTTAAGTGGTGAAGTGGAACTACCACGGATGACACCCTGTTTGGAGAAACAAAAATTTGCTAATTATAATATACAACTATTGAAATATTTAATGATGCTTTAATACTTTCACTGCAACATAATCTTTACACAAAACAAATTCAAATCTTGTATGAAAATTCAAGAAACAGAATGTTATACAAAGTTTCCAATAAATGTGCATCACTTCATCTATCTGATTTCTTTCCTGTTTGATCTCACAAATGTACCTCAGTATCAGCTCTTTTGAGAAGTGGTCCTGGAGTCTTGTTGTTATTGTTATTATTGTTGTTGCTTTCACTACTTGAGCTGCACAAACTAGATGTAGAGGAACTTCGAGATCCTGCACGGGTCTGTCGAGTTGCACACTCAATGGATTCTGGAAAGACACTTCTTTTCAAAACTTGTTCTATTGATGAAAGTGTAAACAGAAATAAAACATGCCATTTCCTCTTGTTATCTCCACAATTATGCACTTGATATAAATCTATTCATGTATGACTTTAACTAAGTATTTTTGTTGATCCTTTAATACCCTAAATCCTTAATCCACAGCCTAACCTTGCCCCCACTGTAAATCAATCTGTATTTACAACTTGTGTAAGGGGCAAATTTGATCTTAATTATTTGAAGACGTTGATTTTACCCTCCATAAAATGCATATCTTATACTGCTCTGTCAAATTGTTAATTAAGAGTAGAGTATCAGATTTGAACATTCCATTGTATAATAATATGGGGGATTTTTTTTTTATCCTGTAAATAAAACAATTAATGCATTAAAATCACAATCCATCATGCAAACAAATCATGTAGTTATCATATCTAAGTAAACAAAATATAGAGTAAGAAACAAAATACTATCTAGTAGTTCAGTCATGCTAAGAGGCAACTGTATGGAGAGAGATGTTCCTTGGGTAATGGGGTACAGGTTGGGATGGTGGGTGATGTGGTCTCTTGTGACTTGGTGGGAGTTAGAAAGAGAGAACTGTATGAGAAGAGAAACCACTCTGGCAATTAAGAATGACCAGCAGGGTAGAAGGAAATGCAGCCATACCTTGAGGTATGGTAAGCCTACAAAATATATTTCATTTAGGAAGATTCCAGAAATTGTGTATTTTGAAAGTCGGGCCTTCAGCTCCAGAGTGATTTGCACAAAAGCACCCATGTCACCAAACTTTCACTGAAATTTTACCCATCATGTCAAAAACTGATGATCTATATTGGGAAAGTTATTTAATTGCCTGATCTAGTAGGCTTAGATTTTTGCATTACTCATTATCAAACTAAGCCATTTTCCCTCTAATGGCAGCCTAAGCAAAATGTATGAGCATTCCCTCCCCACCACCAAAGAAGAATAGGAAGAGGAGAAACACAATGATTCACCTATCAGTGACTTGACACGGGAATCCCCTCGTGCCAGAGGTCTAGGGTTGCGACGATCAGCCAGGATGGATGGTTCTCCATTAGGCATGGGCGTAGGCAAGTTCCGGATAGTTCTGCGCTCGCTGCTGCTGCTGCTGCTCATACTGCTGCTGCTTGTGCTACTCACTGGGCTGCATACTTTAACAGCTGCTAAAGAGAACAGAGATTTTTTTTCCCCCAAATTCGTTCCTTTTACCTTTTTTTCTTCTCTATGGAAATGGCTCCCTACATCATGTATTACTATATCCACATTGTAAATTTCAATGTAGTGCATAGGATCATACCCTTTGCCTTCTCCAAGTCTTGGCCAAGTTGCTTGAGCCTGTCTCGCAAAACAGTGTTTTCTTGTGTTAGGCGTTCCAGATCATGCTGTGCTTCCGTCTTGAAGTCATTAGCAACTCGCACTGTCATCAAAAGATCACTCTGAAACTGCTCCCATTCCTCCACCTGCCAATGAAGTCGAGAGAATCATTCAAGTGATACTTATCCTATCAATAAATACTAAATTCTAAGCAAGGTTATTAAAAAATTATCAAATCTTAACCCAACTGAAAAAATTCCAGAAATAAAAGTTTTCTAGAGGTCTGTACCTGTTTGCTGAACTGTGCTCGTTCCTCACTGAAGCAACGCTCCTTCTCATTCAGCTTCTCCAAGGCTTCATGGAGTTTCTTCTGTGATTCTGAAAGGCTGGCTTTGAGGTCTCGCTTATCCTCCAAATGGTGCTGGCATGTCAGCTTGAGGTCTTCCATGGTGGCTCTTAGCACCTCTGTCTCTTCCTCCAAGTGATGACGCTCCTCCTCCAGCTGTGCCTTCCGCCACCCAGCATCTTCAAGTTGTGTTCGTGCATTGTTACGAGCAACCTGAAAATGAGTAAAAAAGGAAACACTTATTCGCTTGAACTCACTGAACCTTTTACCCACAGAAAAGCAAACAAACAACTTAATTACAATTATGATTGCAAAGGCAGAAACAAAAAATGAGGCATAAGCATTAAAATATATAATGAATACTTAGCAAAATACTTTAAAAGCCTGCTTTGAAAAAATAATAAGTGAATCAGCTGAAAACGTGCACTCAAAAAGGAAAAGCATGAACAACTGGCCTACCTTCTGATCACATCCATTTTAGAAAAAAGTTAGGCAAACTAAACTGAGAAAAAGCATAATATATGCTAGATCAATAAAAGATATATAAGGAAGAAAAATAAAAAATCCAAACTACTTTGCAGCAGCTCCCCAAACCATCCAGGCAGCAGAGAATACTGTCCACCAAATGCCTCCATCTTTAGAGCAGACTCCAAACTGTTTTTTCAAAAAATCAGAATCTTTACCATAAGCTCATCCTGAAGACTGGATATCTGGTCCTTGAGTCTCTCATTCTCACAAGCCATGGCACTCGCCTTTTGCTGGAGAGCTGCATTCTCCTTCTCCAGCAAGTCCTTCTCTTGCCTCACTCTTTCTAGTAGATCTGCCAACTCACTCTTCTCCCCTGAGATTACTGCTGCCTCCAGTTCTGTTATCTAAAACAATTAACTGCCTTTTAGATGCTGTGAGTAAAAACCTATATCAAAGGAAAATCTTTTCTATAAATGATGCACAA
Organism: Penaeus vannamei; assembly: GCF_003789085.1. Lineage (NCBI taxonomy): Eukaryota > Metazoa > Arthropoda > Malacostraca > Decapoda > Penaeidae > Penaeus > Penaeus vannamei. The sequence continues at coordinate 51,164 of NW_020868736.1, forward strand.
ATATATTTGTACAAAGGTACCACTGAAAATTATATAATGCTAGATACCTTTTCTTTGGCACTATCTACAGCAGCCTGTAGTCTGGCATTCTCCATTTCAGTAGCCTTGACAGCCTCTTGAGACTCTGCTAACTGCGTCTCAATTGCCTTTTTCTCATTGTTGGCTGTCTCTACCATTGATTCCAGCACCTTCATTCTAAACCAGGAAAAAAAACAGGATCTTTAATGCTCTATTGAGATATTACTAATATTATGACTAAAGTAAAATTCTAGCTTCAAACTCCTATTTCAAAAAGCACAAGCTACTATATTTAGGAAAATACTTTATGGAAAGTTAAATACCTGTCTCTGATGAGTTGTGAATTATGGTGGAAGCGTTCTTCAGCCTCCTTGGTGGTAGTAATCTGCTGCTCTAGTTCCTCCTGCTTTATCT
>NW_020868736.1:59095-76595 GCF_003789085.1 Penaeus vannamei
GTCTTTCCTCGAGCTGTCCACTATCGGCTGTCGTTTTAAAAGGGCAGGGCGGTCCGCTGGCGCACGTGACCAGGAGGTTCTTCGAGAATACTATAAAAAAAGATGGAACAAAATAAGTCTTTTATAGGAAACGTGTAGTTCAGGTAGATATATAGATAAGATAGATAGAGAGAGGAGGGTGGGAGGAAGAGAGATTAAGAGAGAGGAAGAGAAGTTGAGAGAGAAGAGGAGAGAGAGGAAAGAGAAGAGGGAGGGAGGGAGGGGGAGGGGAGGGGGGAGGGGGAGAGGGAGAGGGAGAGGGGAGAGAGGAGAGGAGAGAGAGGAGAGAGAGAGAGAGAGAGAGAGAGAGAGAGAGAGAGAGAGAGAGAGAGAGAGAGAGAGAGAGAGAGAGAGAGAGAGAGAAGAGAGAGAGAGAGAGAGAGAGAGAGAGAGAGAGAGAGAGAGAGAGAGAGAGAGAGAGAGAGAGAGAGAGAGAGAGAAGGAGAGAAGAGAGAGAGAGAGAGAGAGAGAGGAGAGGGAGTGAGAGAGAGGGGGGGGAGGGAGAGAAGGGAAGAAGGGGAGAGGGAGAAAGGAGGGAGTGTTGTGGAAGCAGAGGCCGGGAAGGCTCTCCGTAGGGTCAGATGGGTACTATGACCCGGCAGGTGAAACCTCGCCAGTCGAACGGACGGACACGCCTGCCCTACACACCCTCGACGCGACGGAGAGAGGTGGTTTTCTACAGTCCCCTCGCTATCTAGGGTCCCATGAAGTGCAAATAAATACCGACACTGTCTAAAGAGCGAAGGGGAAGAATAAAAGTGATTCCCAAAGGTGTGGTGTACGAGCCGAGCGCGGAGGATGGCCGAGACGACAACGCGAAAGTAATGGTGATGGTGGGGGGGGGGGGGGGAGAGCCAACGAGGATTTCGACGATCCCACGGAAGTCGAGAACGACAAGGAATCTGCAAGAGGTTTTCGTGACTGAAGCCTTGGGTACATTCTCGAAGGTTAAAATTTTGGATAATTAACGACAGTGGTAACGATAAAGACGAATGAGATCCCGTATTACTTCCCACTAAAGTGCATATAGTCACTGAACGTTCAGAGAGGCACGGGTCTTGACAACCTACTTCAGCCTAGCCGTTACGTCCCCTTGAAGGATCAGCCTCAGACCTATTTCTAGCAGAGCGCCTCGACCTCCCAAGCCAGAAGTCACGTCGACAGTGTACTCCCCGAGTAATAAACAAAGCCCCTATATGTCCACGGAGTCATGCGAGTATCTCCTTGTCGGCAACACTACCGTAGCTATCTAGCTTGCTTACACGACATACAGTTCGCAAATAAACAGAAGGAGCGGGCTATCTTCAACCCCTCAAGGCTCGACCCTCAACCCCGCGCAACCATCCAAGTAGGAAGCCGCTATCAAGAGCGTGACAAGATGGCAGATCGCGAAGGTCAGGTAGCTGGCGAGGCGATGAAACGGAGTGGGGCTCCCGAGGGACGAACAAGCGACTAGGGGAGGAATTTAAAGGGGAGAGGAGGTGCACCGAATGAGAGGGGAGAGGGAGAGGGAGGGAGGAAAGTGTGAGTGTGAGATAGAGAGAGTGAGTGAAAGAGAGATAGAGAGAACGAGAGCGAGAGAGAGGGAGGGAGAAAGAGAGAGAGAGAGAGAGGAGAGGGGGAGAGAGAGAGAGAGAGAGAGGGGGGAGAGAGAGAGAAGAGAGAGAGGGGGGAGAGAGAGAGAGGGGGGAGAGAGAGAGAGAGAGAGAGAGAGAGAGAGAGAGAGAGAGAGAGAGAGAGAGAGAGAGAGAGAGAGAGAGAGAGAGAGAGAAGAGAGAGAGAGGAGAGGAGAGGAGGGAGAGAGAGAGAGAGAGAGAGAGAGAGAGAGAGAGAGAGAGAGAGAGAGAGAGAGAGAGAGAGAGAGAGAGAGAGAGAGAGAGAGAGAGAGAGTCGTGTTACGGCTTAACCATTCGAAAGAACGCCTTACCCCCCCCCCCCCCCCCCTCCTCTCCCCTGACTGTTTGTCAGAGGGCGTCGCGTCCCGCTGCGAGAAGAGACAAAAGTGCCGATGAATAATTCACAGCTCACATCATAGTGAGGCGAAAGATCACGGACTCGATAACCTTCGCTTCCAGGAGGATAACAGTAATACTCGTCACAAAAATAATAGTAATAATAAAAAAGAACAATAGCTAGAAGCACTCAGAGATCGCATACCTCCTCCAAGGCAATAGTGTCACTGATTTAATAAAAATTCAAACTTGAAGAATTACATTAATATCACCTCTCTCAAATACACTGGTGACCAAGGTCTGGTGACGCCCGTGTTTCCCAATCTCGCAATGCTAATGAATCCTCTAAAAAAAAAAGAAAGAAAGAAAAAGAAAAAAAGAAAACTGGATCCGGATCACCAACAAAATTTAATGTCATGCAAGTTGGGCTAAGACATACACGAGGTAAAAATTCATAAAAATTTGTTCTTAACTTTTTGCGTTATCCTACTAACCATCTAACCAAATAACCAACGCTACCAAAAACATAACCTCCTTGGCGGAGGTAATTATAAGAGGAAGAACGGAGGTGAGGTGAGTGAGTGAGTAAGAATGAGTAAAGTAAGTAAGTGTGCGTTAGTGACATAGAGAGAGAGAGAGGGGAGAAATCGCGTCCTTGGCGCGCGCGGGCCTAGCTCGGCACTTGACGACCGGCTTCGGAAGAAAAGCTAGATCGGCTCCCGGCGGCATCTCGTGCGCTCGGCTGTGGCAGCATAAATACCCCGTCAGCCTTGAAGGGTCCTCCTCCCCCCTCCTCCCGCTCCCGCCTCCGTAATTACCAACACCGCATCACCATCAGACTCACTGAAACAGATTGCCGCGGCAGCGCATCACCATTATCCGTGCTCATACCTGCCTGCACCTCTCACACCTGCACCTCCGCCTTAGCAGGCATATTGGCATTAGCGGCCAATATGCTCTACGCGCCTTTGTCCTGCGCTATCGACCAATCCTCTTTTTCGCCAATGCTATCACCCGCTACGCCGGCCGCCGGAGCCCCCATCCCACCCCCTCCACACACACACCTAGTTAAGGACTGCAAGGACGAGTCCCGTTCGGCCGAAAGGATTCCTCTCCGAGAATAGTAGTCCCCGTGTCCTTCGCAGCGCCCGTTATTCCACGCTACACTACTTCCTCTTTATCCCGCTTAAGCCGTCGTCCACAGCTCGTATCATTATCTCACACAATTTCCCGTTTTATCCTTCTGACACCGCGCAGTCGAGGCCGAGGCCCCTCACGGCCCTTCACCAGTAAGGCCGTGGGTGAGGACGGCGAGGACGGCGAAGGCGGCGAAGACAAGGGCGAAGGCCGAGAGGCCGCCAATGATGAATGGCCGCCATTAAACCGGGAACAACTTACTGCCTGGATGAGGCCTCCTTCATCCATCACCGCCCTTTGCCCCCCCCCCTTACTCCTCTGAAGTTACGGCTTCACGTCTACACTTATTGCTGTGTGTGTGTGTGTGTGTGTGTGTGTGTGTGTGTGTGTGTGTGTGTGTGTTGTGTGTGTGTGTGTGTGTGTGTGTGTGTGTGTGTGTGTGTGTGTGTGTGAGAGAGAGAGAGAGAGAGAGAGAGAGAGAGAGAGAGAGAGAGAGAGAGAGAGAGAGAGAGAGAGAGAGAGAGAGAGCGAGAGAGAGAGCGAGAGAGAGAGAGAGAGAGAGAGAGAGAGAGAGAGAGAGAGAGAGAGTGAGAGAGTGAGTGAGTGAGTGAGTGAGTGAGTGAGTGAGTGAGTGAGTGTGTGTGTGTGTGTGTGTGTGTGTGTGTGTGAGAGAGAGAGAGAGAGAGAGAGAGAGAGAGAGAGAGAGAGAGAGAGAGAGAGAGAGAGAGAGAGAGAGAGAGAGAGAGAGAGAGAGAGAGAGAGAGAGAGAGAGAGAGAGAAATGCGTGCGTGCAAAATGCTCTCGACCACTTCCGTCGTGCTGATTATGAGCACCTAAGCAAACGTGCGTGGATTCGATCGCCATACGCAGGGCTCGGTAACAAAAGCCAAGGCTGAATCAATCCTCTATTGAATATCAACACAAGTGAAATATAGTCATACAGTGATAGGAAATTATCCTTATCAACCCGTATCCAAAATCCCTCAACCCATTTCCTGTAAGCAGCCGAGGCGGGGCTTGCATAAGAGCGGTGAAAAGACACAACATGTTCAGATGAAATAAGCTTCAAGGACGCGTGTACACTTTCAGCAACAATGGAGATCAGTAAAGAAATAAAATCCGTGTGATAACTGGGACAAAGGTTCCTCAACTCATCCATAAGCAATGAAAGGTCTTCCAGTGATGACAATACCAACGCTGATCTTGCTAAGCGTACCGTCGAATCCCGATGAACTTGGCTGTTGATCACTGCGACGATTCAAATGTTGGTCGCATCGAAGGGGAGATCGTGATCGTTGTGCATAATATACAGCATACATTTGCACTCTGAACCAAGGTCTATAAAATTACATATCTTGCTCTGAACGAAATGCCATCCGATTGTTGTCTTTATTCGAAATGGCACCTGCATGCTTGCTCGAGTCAAGAACTTGCAAAACACCCGTCGATTGGAACTGGCGCCCACGCATTTCGAAACACTGACCTTGTCATATTAGCCAATGGCTCAACATTCATTTCAATTACATCATTTGCACACGCGCGCGCATTCTCTCTGCCCCTCCCCATCTCTCTGTCTCTCCCTCCCTATACACTTTTTTTTCTTTTTCTCAATCCCTCTTCTCCCTGCTCCCCCCTCTCTCCATCTGGCTGTTCGGGACACCTGGTTCGTGCTCCTGAGGAAGCCGCCGAATGAACTTGTGGACGAGTCCATTAAGGCAAGGCAGCGCCTGAAGTGAATTCCCTGTGACAATTTCACATTACGCTCGCGGCTCGTAACCACGTGACACACTCGCTTTGTATTCCCCGATGGCGTGGCATGAAAGACAAATCTCACGAGGCCCCTTCGTGAGAGGAGGCGGGGAGGCGAAGGCTAATTAGTATGTAAGATAAGGCAGTATGCAAACGAGGGAGAGGGCCGCCGGGCCTTCATTTCGTTGTTCAGCCTCTTGAGTGTTTGCGCGGATTAGGCATAGAATGTGCGAGGAGTATTTCAGCCTGTGCGGCACTGACTGATGTAAACAAACACGGAATCCCTTTTATGCGCTCCGCCCACGCCCTGTGTTTCTGCGGCAGCGTTGTTGTTGTGCGCGCGCGAGCCAGCCTCCTCGCGGGCAAGGATCGCTGCCCAGCACGGCGGCGTGGGCTTAAACCAAGGCCCATGTTCTATAGGCCTTGGGCGCAACAACCAAAAATACATTCGGGGCTTCGTCATGCCTTGCAGTTTGAGAATTACGGTTCTAAGATAAAGGCGGCCTTTGTCACTAGATGCTAAGCAAAATAAACTCAATCCCATACGCACGCACGCGCACACACTTACACTCCCTCCCTTCCCCCTACGTACACCACACACAAACACACACTCTTACACTCTCTCCCTCCCTCCCTCCCACGCACACGCATGCACGCAAGCGCACACACATATGAAAGGCTATATAAGAGCGATGCGGTGGTGCTCTGGACTTCATTGCAGGTTCTCCGGCGCAGGCTCGCTCGCCCCCTCGCAGCCGCGCTCTTACAGCCTCGGTGAACAAAACGAGTAATTGCAGGACATCGACTCCAGTTGAAGCTATTCGATTCCCATCTGTGAGCCGTCTCTGATGCAAGAGCGTTTGCAAAGTTAAAGCAAACGCAAGAGAGTGAGTGAGTGAGAGGGAGGAGAGGGGGGCGAGAGAGAAAGAGAAAGAAAGAAAGAAGAGAGAAAAAGAGAGAAAGAGAAAGAGAAAGAGAGAGAGAGAGAGAGAGAGAGAGAAGAGAGAGGACGAGAGAGAGAGAGAGGAGAAGAGAGAGAGAGAGAGAGAGAGAGAGAGGGGGAGAGGGAGGAGAGAGAAGGGGAGAGAGAGAGGGGGGAGAAGAGAGAGAGAGAAGGGGGGGGGAGAGAGAGAGAGGGGGGGGAGAGAGAGAGAGGGGAGGAGAGAGAAGAGAGAGGGGGGAAGGAGGGGAGAGAGGGGGGGGGAGAGAGAGAGAGAGAGAGAGAGAGAGAGAGAGAAGAGAGAGAGAGAAGAGGAGAGAGAGGAGAGAAGAGAGAGGACAGAGAAGAGAGAGAGGAGAGAAGAGAGAGAGAGAGAGAGAGTGTGAGTGAGTATCAAAATAAGATATGTGAATACTGATAATGCTAACGCCATTAAAAAAAAATCCCGGGTATCAAAAAATGGACAACAAAACAGCCAGAGGGAAGGAGAGGCGGAGGACAGAAGGAGCGAGAGGAAACGCGAGGCCGGACTAGCGGGCGAGGCGAGCGGCGGCGCGGCCCAAGGCGACGAGCTGACCCGCAAACACCGGCCACCGCAAGCATTTGTTCCTCCGCCTCCGCCTCCTCCTCCGCCGCAGCGCACTCGGAGGCGGTTCGGTCGGAGCGCCATCACGGGGCGGCAGGCGGCCCCAGGGTCTGCTGTTGGCGCGTCGTGTTACCTACGTGCATTGGTACTTCTGTAACCTGTCTATTTTTTATGTTAGTCTCTCAATCATCCCCTCTCTTTTATGTTCTCTCGCTTTCCTCCTCTTTTCTCTCACGTTCTTCCCCTTTCCTTTTAATCCCCCCCTCCTTCCTGTCTCTCCCCCTTCCTGCTCTCCATGTCTTACTTGATGACTAACGAAAACGTATGTAAACAAGTCCCAGACCGACAGGCTGAGACAATGCTTACTTATCATTTTGCAAGTACTTGTGTCTGATGCTTTTAATACTCCATATCTTGCATAAGCTTGCAATCTTGTTATCTGTCTCTACCACTGGCCCACTACCTCTGTTTAGCATTAGTTAAAAACAAGTGTATTTTTTTATTTACTCTTGTGCTGTAGTAAAGAAGTACTCCGTGACGGTGCAGTCATTCTGGATATGGGCCCGGAAGTCAGAAAAGAGTGAAGCCAGATTGGGAAGATGCTTGGGCAATTATCCTTGACATTTTGCAGGACAAATTAACTGCATTCTGATACTGATGTATGTCTCTGTGTGTGTGGTGTGTGTGTGTGTGTTGTCTACTCTCTCTGATATGTATGCATCCCTTCTCCCTCTCTCTCTGTACGTGACTCTCCTCTCATCAACTAAATCACCATAATACGATGTATTCTGCCTCTGACATTGACCCTGACCACAGACCATCACAGCCACTCCCCCTAACCCAGCCACCACGTGATAAATACGTTACTGGCCTAATATCTTTTTCCGTGTGGAACATGACGCAAATCTTTTACTCCACACAAATTCCGCCTCTCTCTCTCTCTCTCTCTCTCTCTCTCTCTCTCTCTCTCTCTCTCTCCTCCTCTCTCTCTCTCCTCTCTCCCCCTCTCTCTCTCTCTTCTCTCTCTCTCTCTCTTCTATCCAACTTCCTCTCTTTCTTTCTCCTTATTCCTTTCTTCCTCAACCCCTAAACCCCCTCAAACCTCTCTCCTTCCGATTGCAAGCTAAAGCAAGATAAGGGGTATTAAACGCAACAGAGGCAAGTGCTTTCAAAATAATAAGTTCCTTAAGTAAGCACCGGCGGCTTGAAGCTTTGTTTACATGCATACTAGTTAGTCAGTCATCAAGTTTGGGGAAGAGGGGGGTAGGAGTGGAGAGGAGATGAAGGAGAGGAGTGGTGAGTGAGATAAAAAAGGACTGAGAGAGGAGTGAGAAGTGTAGAGGAGATGGAAGAGGAGGGGGAGAGGGACTAGTGAGAGTGGGGGGTGGAGTGGGGAGAGGGAGAGGTGAGAGATACAGAGGGAGGGGGGAGGAGAGAGAGAGAGAGAGAGAGGGGGCGAGATGAGAGAGAGAGAGAGAGGGAGAGAGAGAGAGAGGGAGAGAGAAGAGAGAGGGGATGTTGTGAGGGAGAGAGGAGAGAGAGAGAGGAGAGACGAGAGAGAGAGAGAGAGAAGAGAGAGAGAGAGAGAGAGAAGAGAAGAGAGAGAGAGAGAGACAGAGAGAGAGAGGAGAGGAGGAGAGAGAGAGAGACGAGAGAGAGAGATGAGAAGAGCAGGAGAGAGAGAGGAGAGATCGAGCAGAGAGAGAGAGATGAGAGAGGAGAGAGAGAGAGAGAGAGGGACGAGAGAGAGAGAGAGAAGAGAGAGGAGAGAGAGAGAGGAGAGAGAGAGAGAGAGGAGAGAGAGAGGAGAGAGAGGAGGAGGAGAGAGAGAGAGAGGGGGGAAGAAGAGAGAGAGAGGGGCGAGAGAGGAGAGAGGAGAGAAGGGGGGGGGAGAGAGAGAGAGAGGGGAGAGGAGAGAGAGAGAAGAGAGAGAGGGGGAGAGAGGAGAGCGAGAGAGAGCGAGAGAGAGAGAGGAGAGATTGGGAGACAGAGGAGAGAGAGAGAGAGACGAAGAGAGAGAGAGAAGACGACGAGAGAGAGGAGAGAGAGAGAAGGAGAGAGGAGAGAGAGAGAGAGGGAACGAGGGACGAGAGAGAGAGACTGAGCGAGAGAGAGAGAAGAGGAGAGGAGATGAGAGGAGAGGAGGAGATGAGAGAGAGAGAGAGAGAGAGGAGAGAGGAGAGGAGAGAGACGGAGGGAGGGAGGGGAGGCAGGAGGGGGGAGGAGAGAACGAAGAGAGAAGAGAGAGGGAGAGAGAGAGAGGAGAGAGAGAGAGTTAAGAGAGAGAGAGAAGAGAGAGAGAGACGAGAGAAGGAGGGGGGGAGAGAGAGAGAGAGGAGACGAGAGAGGAGAGGAGAGAGAGAGAGAGAGAGTTACGGAGAAGAGAGCATGAGAGAGAAGGAGAGGAGAGAGAGAGAGAGGGGGGAGGAGAGAGAGAGAGGGGGGGGGGGGAGAGAGAAGAGAGGGGGGAGCATGAGAAGAAGGGGGGGAGAAGAGAGAGGGGCGGGAGAGAGAGAGATGGGGAGAGAGAGAGAGGGGGGGGAGAGAGAGAGCGAGGGGGAGAGAGATGAGGGGGGGAGAGAGAGAGAAAGGAGAGAGAGAGAAGGGGAGAGAGAGAGAGGAGAGCGTGGGAGGAGAGAGAGTAGAGAGAGAGAGAGAGAGGGGGGGAGAGAGGAGAGAGAGGGGGACGAGAGAGAAAGAGTAGAAAGAGAGAGAGATAGAAGAGGAAAGCGAGAAAGAGAGAGAGAGAGAGAGAGAGAGAGAGAGAGAGAGAGACGGATGGAGAGATGAGAGAGAATGAGATGATCAGCACGAGAGATGAGAGAGGAGAGAGCGAGAGAGAGGATTGGAGAATAGAGAGCAGCACAACCAACGAGCATTAAATAAAGGAATGAAAAAGGCTCCCTTGCTCTTCCACGCGTGCCAAGCGTGGGCGTCACGGAGCCAGCTCGCAATTCATCACAATCCTAATTGCATGGAAGAGATAAAAACAAGAAGCAAAAAGGGTGAAGCAAGAGAGAGAGAGAGAAAAAGAGATAAAGAAAGAAAGAAGAAAAGAGACCGTGCCGTGTTGGTGGTCCAGCCATGATGCCCGCCTGCCTGATGCCTGGTCATGTGCGAGACTATGCCATGCACGCCATACATACGACGCAGGCCGTGGTCATGCCTGCCAAAGCACTAATGGCCAAAGCAGAGCTCCCATGGCCAAGCGAGGGCCACGGCACACGCCTTATCTAGCCTGCGACTCTTTGGCGGAGACTGCGAGGAGGAGCTAAATAGGCCTTGATACCGCGATAAAGGGCGGACATTCCAGGACATTCGAGAATTCTAGGAAACTCATCACACACTACCTTGAAACAGCCACGCGCCTCACACCTCCGAACACAAACCTGCAAACGAGAAGGAAATATTAGTATTGCGATGTAAAAATAGTTTCAACACTAAAACTACTACTGATAAACAATAAAAACAACAATGTTAACAAGTCAAAAATATATAGTATCAATGAAAACAGCAAAAATAACATCAACAATGACAATAACTACAACCATAACAATATCATCATAAACAATAACAAAACAGCAATATAATAATAACACAACAACAATATAATAATAATATTTAAAAAGGCCCTGTCCTCTCATAAGACGTGACGAGTCTAAACAACAGCAGCAGATGGGACAATGGTGGTCTCAAGAAGTCGCGCACACACGTGCGAGCTTGAGCGGGTGAAAGAGAGGCAGAGGGGCAGACAGGAGACAAAAGAAGAGGCAATGGAATGAAGGGGATGGAGGAGAGGCGAGAGGGGAGAGGGAGATATGTGAGGGAGGGGAGGGGGAGGGCGAGGGGAGGGGGAGGGGGAGAGAGAGAGAGAGAGAGGAGGGAGGGAGGGATAGAGAGAAGAGAAGAGAGTGAGAGAGATGAGAGAGAGAGAGATGAGAAGAGAGAGAGATGAGAGAGAGGAGAGATGAGAGAGAGAGAGAGAGAGAGAGAGATGGGTGGGGGTAGGGTGGGAAGGGGGCATAAACCCTCAGCATTATCCTGACACAAACCGGTCTAACAAGAGGGAATTATGAAACGCACCATGAAACATCGCTGTGTAGGCGGGGTTGTATCTGCGTCGCCCTGATTTCGCTCTCGCAGTGCACGCTCACAAACAAGACCTTGCAAACGCAATTCCACCTCTGCGACAAGCCATAACAATGTGACTGATTTAATAACAGATATTACTGTCAGCACTACTGTTACTTTTGTTAAATAATGCTATTGCCGTCATCATCATCTGCCTGTTGCTGGATACCTCCTTTACGCTGGAATGGCATGGCGTAGGTGCCACGTCCTATGCGATTTTAGTTTACTGATTGTGCTAAACCATAGACGACTCCACACGTACTTGGTCACCGAGGAGTCAATTACTATTCCTACCTATTTCACCTGTTTACCCTTTTACTTGATTTTCGGAAAGATTCATTATGATTCTACTGCCATTAGTATTTTAACCTTATATAATGCCAATAACAATAATAAAAAAAATAAAAAAATTACAGTATCGATAATAATAGTAACTGAAAACGAACATTTTCCCGAAAAAAAAAAGGAACTGGAAATCAAAACTATTTCCTTTAATTGAGGCCATCTGTGTACGACAAAATTCTCAGTGGACAGTGTATCTATATCCGCTTTCAAATGGTTAAAGAGACAAAAATCTGATAAAGAAAACGACGAAAAGAAAAGGAAACGAAAAATAGAGACCATTGCAACAGGCCATCTTCAAGTAAACCCCTTCCCTCCCTTCCCTCCGCTGCTCACGCCAACGACCCGAAAACCTTCTCCAACCATACAGTGACGTCACTATTGAGCTATACTGGATACATCACCGAGGAATCACCGTAGGGAATGCAGGAAATTAGTGTTCAAAAAATGCCACCGTACATTAGTTCTGAGATAAATGAATTATTATATATACAAAGTATAAGAAAACTCGCCAAACCAACGTCACAGCAACCCCTACGTCCTCGGCAGCCAACGATCCCTGTTTACGTTCATTAAAAAATCTTCCCCAAGCATCTCTGTCCCATCTCACATGAATTACTTCAAACTGCTGGCGCTCCGATGCCATACGAGAGTTAAATGTGGCTCCCTCCCCTCTCCCTGCCGCTATCTCCTCCACCAAAAGGTCACAACTCGACGGCGGAGGAGGAACTGTACGAGGTCGAATTCTGAAGGTCGATTCTCTACCCTACCCCCCCCCCCCCTCCTCTCTCTCTCTCTCTCTCTCTCTCTCTCTCTCTCTCTCTCTCTCTCTCTCTCTCTCTCTCTCTCTCTCTCTCTCTCTCTCTCTCCTTCTTCCACAGTGGGTTTTTCAATGAGAGAGGGAAGGAAATGAACTCTCCGAAGAATCGGTGTGAACGAGGAGAGCGATCGGAGAGAGAGGACAGAGATGACAGGGTATTTAGACATTCACGGAGAAAAGGGAAGGGAAGGGGAGTTTACATCCATTTAGAACACTTAATAACCCTCAAAAACGCTAAATGTAGGTTACGGAGCATTGCGACACAGAACCCGCGCGCCGCTGCAAGAACGACTCACTTCCTCTCCGGCGACGCCCGCGCCTTCCTTGCGTATTTCTGCCACAGCCATCGTCGGCGAACGGGTGCGCCCCAGACAAGGAATGAAGCTAAATATTAACAACTCGGCCGCGAACACCAAGCAAAGACGATAGCGACCTTCCTGTACTTTCCCGTCACCGAGGACTGCTAGCCTGCTGAGGATTATGAGCCTCTACAACAAACGTCAAGGAGGCGTGATCTTTGACCCGGGCTCCTACTTTCTCGCCGTACAAGACGCTAATACCCCCGAGGCGCTCTCGCTCTCGCTCCACCGACCGATCTCTTTCTGTCTCTTCTCATATGGTGATCTTTTGCATGGAGACTACTCACTTGTGGGTTAGGCGAAAAGGCGCGAGAAAAGCCATCGACTCCTTGGAATCTAAGAATTGCTATGCAGTCTTGGTCTTGGTCTCAGTCTCTCAGTCTGTCTCTGTCTCTGTCTCTGTCTCTCTCTCTCTCTCTCTCTTCTCACACACACACACACACACACACACACACCACACACACACCACACACACACACACACACACACACACACACACACACACACACACACCACTCCGTAGCTCTTACGCAACGACTCGAGCGGCAGAGTCCTTCAGGAGAGCGGGAAACGTTATCCTGGTCCGACTAGCGCGAGGAACCGGTCCTGCAGTGACATAAGAACCCCGCGAGTCAAGCTTCGGCCCGCGCTCCGATTGCGCTCCGGTACTTGCGTCGAGGCGAGGCAGAGGGGGAGGCCCTTCGCGGCGAACGTGGGCGGGTGAGAGGGGTGGGGGGGGATAGGGAGAGGGAGAGGGAGAGGGGAGAGGGAGAGAGAGTGAGTGACTTTGCTACCTGAACAAAATATTCATCACTTCTGATCTTTGATTACCCTTTGTCTCTCTGAATGTAACATTAAAAAAAGAGGAGGAAGAGGAGAGGAGGAGGAGGAGGAGGAGGAGGAGGAGGAGGAGAAGAAAAGAAGAAAGATAACAAAGTAGAAAGAGGAAGAAAAAGAAGAAGAAAGAGACGAAGAGGAAGAGGAAGAAGAAAGGAAACAACGCAGCGCCTTTGGACAGCTGCGGCAGGCACTATCAACACGTGTCAAAGGAAATGTGAAACTGCCACATTCCGTTTAACCGCCAATGGTGTCGGAACCGCCCATCCATTCGCAAATCGCAGCTTTTAGGCGCTGATGGAGAGCGCTGATGGAGGAAGAGGAGAGGGGAAGGAGAGAGAGGAGGAGAGTGAGGAGGAAGGAGGGGGTGGTGGAGGAGGAGGAGGAGGAGGGAGGAGGAGGAGGAGGAGGGAGGAGGAGGAGGAGGAGGAGGAGGAGGATAGAGGAGGAGAGGGGAGGAGGGGAAAGAGGGGAAGTAAAGGAGTAGGGATAGGGACTGGAAGGGGGAGAGGAAAGAGAAGCGGAGGGAGAGGAGTGGGGATAGGGTGAGGAGGAAAAGCGAAAAGGAAAAGGAAAGTACAGACATGGTGTGGGTTAACTAGTTCTGAAACATTCACGAGGGAGAACCCGCGGTGTATACATACATATATACATACATACATAAATATATACATACATACAAACACGCACAAAATGATTAGAAAAATACATGTATGTTTGTATGTGTGTATCTATTTATCTATAAATATATATGAGGAAACAAGTATATAGATGTTATCATATATACAAAAAATAATAATAATAATAATATATATGCATATATGTATGTATGTGTGCGTGTAGGACTATAAATATATATGTATGTGTTAACAAATATAAATATATATAATTGTACTGTATATGTTATACGGGGACGGACGCACGGACGGACGGACATACGGGGGGGAGGAGGGAGGAGAGAGAGAGAGAGAGAGAGAGAGAGAGAGAGAGAGAGAGAGAGAGAGAGAGAGAGAGAGAGCAGAGAGAGAGAGAGAGAGAGAGAGAGAGAGAGAGAGAGAGAGAGAGAGAGAGAGAGAACTGTGGCCAAGATGGATGCAATAAAAAATAAAACAACAACTCCCAATCCAGCTGCCATCAACCCCGCCCCACCAACCCCTCCTTGTCTGCGTCTGTCTGTCAGTAAGTGATTCTGCTTTTAGGCCGGCTTGCTTACGTTTTCTTCACGACCTGCAGTGAAAGAAAGACAGGAAGAAGAGATGCAAGAGCACATACAGCAGAAAGAATAAGGAAGAGAGAAGCGCAAGAGGCGCCCAGGATGCTTCACGCCCATCCCTCCTCTCCCGATGAAGCCGCCCCTCCCCCATCCCCACGCCCTCGGGAAGGCATCTCGATCTAAGCTTGCGACTTGGCGTGGAACAAAGTTTCCTCCTCTGTCTACCACCTCTACCTATCGTCCCACCCTCCCGCTGGGTACGAGGCGCCCGGCCGAGCCACGCACCAAGACAATGGCCGGGCTCTGGGCGGGGAGGCGAGCGCTTCATGTAAATACCCAGCATCCCTCTCCATCCACGGGTAGAGATGCGCGGACGGAGAGGAGCAGGAGACAATCACGGCATGTATATCAGGGGCCGTCGCTCGCCCGCGCGCTCTCCCTGTTTGTTTGTTTCTCTTTCTGTCTGCATGTGTGTGCACGCGCGTATGCGGGTTTATGACTGAGCGAAAAATGGGAGAAGGGTGAGGGGAGAGGAGAGGGAGACGTGGTGAGAGGGAGAGGGATGAGAGGGAGAAGGGAGAGAGGAGAGAGAATCTTCCCTGCAACAACACCTTGCCCAAAGCCATCAGAACGACCCCAACAAAACCCCTTTGCTTTGCAAGATTTTCTTAGCCAAAAACACTGCTCTCAGCACCGCCACCTGCCGGGAGTACCTGCCTGTCCCTATGGTGGGATATGGAACGCCAAAGATGTACGCAAAAATTCTCATGCTCTGTAGTCGGAAAAATGTGTTATTGCACACTAAGCTGGAAGGCAGCCAGAAGGGTACGGGGAGGGAAATAGACTGAGAATAACAGAACGAGAAAAAAGAAGAAAGAGAAAGGAAGGACGAGAGCTTGGATTGACTTGACTAGAACGTTTATTGAGACAAAAGAATACATCTCGTGAGGAGGGAGGGAGAGGAGGAGAGAGGGCGGAGAGAAGGTGAGAGGAGAGAGAGAGGGAGGGGAAGGAGGGAGAGGGAGAGATAGAAAGAGATACGAGATAGACAGATAGAGAGAGAGGGAGAGATGCGTAAGACCAGGGTTAGCTGTGGAGGAGAGACGAACGTCTGCGAAGAGAAAAGAAATAGGGGAAATAGCGAGGTCTGCCAATCTGCTTGGTCCAATCCCCAACCGCACACCGCCCGGCAATCCCAGCCACATCGTGCCACATCGTGCAGATCCTTTTCTTGATCCGAATCAAGCAGAGCTCCTTTCCTCCCCCAGCCCCCCTTAGCGCCCCCGGCTGAGTCCCCTCCCCCTGCCTTCCCTTGCGAACCAGAGCACCAAGGGCATCGTGGGCGCCAAGTCGCGAGGCGGCAACAGCAGCGCACGCAACAATTAGGAGCAATAAGACTTGTCAAGAGTTGTGGTTTAAAAGCGCCCCCTCCCGCCTCCCCTTTCCCCCTCCCCGGGCACACAATGCTTATTACAAAAGCCTGAACCACCGCGCCCACTCAGCGTCTCCCCGCCAAGTGTTCATTCATGCCCGGGGGCCCGACGCCGCGACACTTTTTTTTTAGCGGGACTGGATTAGCTAAGAAAACACAACGTGAGCCTCGCAGCGCTTCGCCACTCAAGTACGCGGGGCAGATGGTGCTTGTACTGGGGAACGGAGTGCGGCTGGAATAAATAAGAAGATAAAAAGGGAGGAAGGGGAGAGTGAGAGAGTGAGTGAGTGAGTGATGAGTGAGTGAGTGAGTGAGTGAGTGGTGATGTGAGAAGAGAGAGGAGAGAGAGAGAGAGAGAGACGAGAGAGAGAGAGAGAGAGAGAGAGAGAGACGAGAGAGAGAGAGAGACGAGAGAAGAGAGAGAGAGAGAGAGAGAGAGAGAGAGGGGGGGGGGGAAAGAAAAAAGAAAGGGGAGAAAAACAGTTCACAAAAAGAGGCCAACGTTCAACAATGCTTCCAATGCTGCCTATTCCCTCATCACTTATCCACTTGGACCCCCTGCCCTCCTGCAGTCCGCGCCCGAGAGCGCCACCCGCATCCCCGCGGTCCCGAGCTCAGCCTCCTGCACATCGCCCTCGACCTCGCCCCTGTCACTTTCCCAGCTGAAACGCTCGACGGCTCCATCTACCTCCAGCCCAAGGCCTACCACTGCCCTCCCGCCCCCACGCCCACCCGGCAGCTATGTGCCAGAGGAGCGGGTGCGTGTGGAAGGGAGAGGAGGCAAGGGGGAGAGGAACAGTTGGGGAAAAGGAGGGAGAGATTTAAAGCAAAGATGGATGACAGATGTATGTGTGCATATATATATATATATATATATATATATATATATATATATATATATATATATATATATAGATTATAGATAGATAGATAGATAGATAGATAGATAGATAGATAGATAGATAGAGAGAGAGAGAGAAGAGGAGAGAGAGAGAGAGAGAGATGAGAGAGAGAGAGAGAGAGAGGAGGGGGGGGGGGGGAGACCATCCCATTTCACCTGCCTCATGCACCGTAAAGGACGCCGCAGAGGAGGCCAGAGCGCCTGCCCTGCGATTCGTGGGAGGAGCCCCGCCCTCAGGGGATGTCTCATTTCTTACGAAGACCTCCTCTCCTCTATTGAAGGGCTCAGCGGTGTCATTGTTTGGACCAACTAGTCTAACATGACACAGGAGTTCTCACAATACCACGAACCGGCAACTGGCCCAGGTAAGTCATGATCAGTCAACTATCAAACCACATGGCCTATTCTCAACCACCCCGCCCGCCGCCCACGCCCGTCCCACGCCCCTCCCCCGGCGCACATTACAACAGGTCCGCCTCGCATTCCCGTCGCACTCGATATATTTCTCATGGATGCGGCGAGGTGCGGGGAGCCGGCGCCTTTGTCCACCGCCGCCCACGATGCGACGCGAAGACGCCTCCTCCGCTTCCGCTCCCGTTAGCCTCTCGTCTAATCTCCCCTTCCTTTCGCCGGGAAGAGAGAACGTGCGCGGAAATCTACACCTCCCCCCCTTTTTTCCTTTCCCCAATCAGCTCTTCTCGCGCCTCCGCTCGCCCTTTCTCCACCAAACCGTCTCCTCCATCTCCCGCCTCGCTCCTTCTCCATCACAGCGTCTACTCCATCTCCCTCCGTCCGCCGCATGAGATGAGACTGAATTCCTTCCTCGTTGACTGTGCGGACGCCCTCAATGCATGCCCTCCTTTCACCTCCAACTTCGCCTCCCCTCCCTCCCTCTTCTTAAACAATGCTTGTTCTATATCTAATAAAAGGAAACTTTCCCAGAACAATTAAGGGAGGGTAGGGGGAGGGAGGGTGGGCGGCCATGGATACAGTGGGCGAAAGACGTGACAGGAAACATGTGCATATGTGTAGGCGGTCTAAAAACAAAGGGAAAATCAGAGC
>NW_020868736.1:81595-114095 GCF_003789085.1 Penaeus vannamei
AGTGTGGGAGTGGAGGGAGGGAGCGGTTAGTGTGTGATTAAGATTAGATTACGAAGATGAGAGAACTAGTAAGAGTTCGGTTGTTTGGGGAAAGGGACTGTAAGATATTAGAGTGATAGAATAGAAGAAGAATTAGATTCGAAGGCAGTGGGAGGTATGTGAGGGTTCTAGTGTTGATGGTGTTGTGTTTTTTTGTATTATTTGTTTTTTATTGGTAATGAAGACAGATAGGAGAGATGATTGAGATGACGAGCGATGTGTAAGACAGAGAAAAGGGGAGTGAGTGAGCGCGAGGGCAGGCGTTGTGTGGATAGAGACAGAGAGGAAGAGATTTTGGGAGAACTGAGAGAGAAAGGGAAGTGGTGAGGAGGGAGGGAGGGTTGGGTGTATAGAGACAATGCGAGAGTTGAAACGGAGAAAGAAGCTGGGGGAGTGGGAGAGAGGGAGGGTCTGTGTTGTATTATGTAAGATAGAGATTAGAAAGGAGAAGTAAAGAAGAGCGGGCGGGGAAAGGGATTGTAGATAGAATTATAGAAGAGGAAGATAGAAGAGCGGGGAAGGGAGGGAGGAGGTTGTTGTGGTTTACGAGACCAAGATGAGAGAACGATGAATCGAGAGGAAGGGGCGATAAGTGGGAGGAGGAAGGGTTGTGTGATGGATAGGGGAGACAGAGAGAGGAGAACGAGAGAGAGAGGGGAGTGGCGGAGAGGGAGTGTTTGTGTGTGATAGAACCTTAGGGAAACGAGAGAAAGAAAGAAGTCGGATAGGAAAGGGCATGTAGATATATGTATTTATTAGATAGATATAGATAGATACTTTTGTTTATTAGAGAGTGGGAGGCGTAGGTATAGACGGGAAGAGCTGGGTTTGTCGAAAGCGAGGAGAGGGACGGGAAAAGAGTGGCGGGATGGGAGAGAGAGAGAGAGACGTGGCAGGAATGTGGATTATGAGTTTTTTATTCAGAGGGAGAGCGTGAAGAAGTAGGGGTTTGTTTCTAGAGGTAGATGTAGGTGGTAAGAGGGTAGTAGAGAGGGGGTGAGGTAGAGAGAGGGTTTGTTAGAGGTAAGAGAGGGGAGAGAGAGGTAAGTGAGAGGAGAGAGAGATAGAGAGAGAAATGGGAGAGAGAGGAACGAAGTCGAGAGAGATGAGAGAGGACGAGCAGAGATGATTTTTTGTTTTGATATGCTCGAGAGAGTAGATGAGAAATGTTATTTAGATGATGAGATTATGTGATAAAATTTTTTATTAGAATAATATCATTAAAAATTGTAACATTCATACCCACAAATTAATGATCGAAACGTGCTTACAATGCTGCATCCTCTTCCTCCGTAACCTCTTAAACCCATCAACGTGTTTTCGTACGCACACCTTCACCTTAAAAAGAAAAACATTAAGAAAAAAAATTAACTATTACAGGTTAAAAAATAAGGAGAAGGATCAATGTATCAACTAAAAAAAAAAGAACCAGAAAAACAAAAGCCACGGTCAAACGACTACCTTGCAAAGATTGCAATATAACAACCCTACATCATGATCCCGGGGACTCTAAGAGCGCCGACCTCGGGCCGCCGCTGTCTGTACCCGCGCTACACCGCCCGCACGCTCCTGCTCCGGTATGACCCAATAATCCCCCCCCCCCGCCCCCTGCCCTCTTTCTCCTCCGTCTTTCTACAGAGCCCTTGGGGTTTTGTGTTACAATCTCAATAAGAGCGACACTAATGAAATCTAGAGTCCGCCAACTGATCAAATCGCACGTTTTGCTATACATACTACATAATAACAGAAACATATTTTGCGAAGTAAATGATGGCGGGAGAGGGGGGCAGTAGGGAGGAGGAGGATCGGGGTCAGGAGGGGATGTGAGTGAGTGAAATGAAAGGAGGATGGATGGGTTTTTTTTTTTTTTATTTTTTTTTTTATTTTCCTTGGTTGTGGGAGGAGAAAGAAAGAAAGAGGGGAGTGGCAGGAAGGAGAGTAAGGATGAGAAGGAGAGAGGAGAGAGAAGGATGAGAAGGAGAGAGAAGGATGATGAGAGATGAGAGAGAGAATGAAGTATGGATAAGACTGAGAAACGAGAGAGAGAGAGAGAATGAGAGAGAGCAGAGGAGAATTGGATGAAGATGTTGATTGATGAGAGAGAGAGAGAGAGAGAGAGAGAGAGAGAGAGAGAGGAGAGAGATTGAGATACGATTTTTTTTTGTTATGATTAACTGATGAATAAGAGATGATTGATTGTATGTATGATTGTATATTGATATTTTATTTATGAGTTTTTTTTTTAGATTTTTTTTTTTTATTTTGTTTTTTTTTATGATTTTTTTTTTTTTTTTTTTTTTTGTTTTTGAGGTATTTGTATGTTGTGTGAGGATGAGAGAGGAGGAGAGCAGGAGATGTGGGAGAAGGATGAAGAGAGAGAGTGTGAGAGTGGGTGGAGTGTAGAGGGTGGAGAGAGAGAGAGAGGGAGGTAGAGAGAGGTGAGAGGTGAGAGGAGAGAGGGAGGAGAGAGAGAGGAGAGCGGGAGAGAGGAGAGAGGAGAGAGAGGGGAGAGAGAGAGAGAGGGGAGAAGAGAGAGAGAGAGGGGGAGAGAGAGAGAGGAGAGAGAGAGAGAGAGAGAGAGAGAGAGAGAGAGAGAGAGAGAGAGAGAGAGAGAGAGAGAGAGAGAGAGAGAGAGAGAGAGAGAGAAGAGAGAGAGAGAGAGAGAGAGAGAAAGAGAGAAAGAGAGAGAGAGAGAGAGAGAGAGAGAGAGAGAGAGAGAGAGAGAGAGAGAGAGAGAGAGAGAGAGAGAGAGAGAGAGAGAGAGAGATGGACAAAATTATCGGTATTGGAAGTCGGCAACTAACTCACGTAGTATCATAGACATGCATAAACTGACACACACAGAAACACACACACACACACACTCAATCTCGTACTCCGACCTACATCTCACCCAGCGCTCCTAATGGCTCCTCATCACTCCGGGCCGAGATGGAGGCAAATCGCCGGAAACGCCCATTACGGCGACCTCCCTTTAAACCCCGCCCCGCCAAGCTTTTCTCTCCCTACGCGAGTCATTACGGCGCCTCATGACACCTCGTAACGACCTCGTGTGCCTCCCACTTGGCCTCCTTTCCCTCCGACCCGCGCCGCTGTCTCCGGGAAACGTGACCCTCGCCTGGGTAAGGGCATAGAAGGCGCTCGGGGCTGACGCACGCACGCTCGCTTTTCTCTTTCTCTCTCTTGTCGCTTTTCTCTCTCTCTCTTTCTGTATCTCTCCCTCTCCCTCTTATTCTCTTCCCCCTTAGATCTCGGCGCCAACACCACTTTTTCCGCTTATTTTTCTCCTCCCCCTACCAATTCTCCTTGAGAGCGAGCGCACCCTCCATAACCAATGAAATGGGTATGGATGGTGCGATAGTGGAGGTAGAGAGGACGAAAAGGGAGGAGCAAAGAAAGGAAAGAAAATGAGTGAGAGAGAAAGAGACACTGAACTGGTGACAATTCTGAAAAGCGCAATCGAGTGTAATGTGAAGAAATCCCTCGTTTAGTAGCCCTGCCCCCTACCCCCCCTTCCCTACCCCCCCAAGCGCCCCTCGCTGTCCCAGAGTGAAAGCCGTTGTCCCCTTCCAGGCACTCGCTCCGCTGACGTCACTCTGGCCCCCGCCTTCCTGTGACTCAGCCGCTCCTCCTCTCCTCTCCTCTCGTCCGTCACCGTCTGGAACGTCAGTCCACCCGAGACCTCGTAGAATAAACGCGACGAAAGCTAATCAGTCCCCTACATCACCCTCCGAGCCTACTCGCAATGCAAAACGGATAATCCCAACTGGAGGAAGGGAGGGGGAGGGAGAGAGGAAGAGGACGAAGAAGGAGAGAGGGAGTCGAGAGATTATGAGCGTTACCCCTCCCCTCTCCCTTACCCGATCGCACGCTGTGTAGCCCGTGACAAAACATCGCCCACCGGAAGGGAACGACAGCATTGTTGTTGACGTGACTCCGACGCAACCCCTTTGAACAATGCCCCCCCCCCCCCCGGGCTTCCCCCGGCCCTCCTCTCATCTCGTATCCCCCGCATTCTCATCGGGACCCCTTCTTCCCCTCCCCCCCCCCCGTCTCTCTCTCTCTCTCTCTCTCTCTCTCTCTCTCTCTCTCTCTCTCTCTCTCTCTCTCTCTCTCTCTCTCTCTCGCGAAGGAGGTAATGCGATGAAAGGAGGGGGGGGGTGAGAAAGAGCCTGCCGTTTATCGAACTTTATCGAAGGAGAGGAAAGCAGGGGAGTGAAAGGGAGGAGAGAGATAGAAGGGGAGGGAGAGGGAGGAGAGAGATAGAAGGGGGGGGAGAGAGGGAGAGAGGAGAGGGGAGAGAAAAGAGAGAGAGAGGGGGAGGCAGACAGACAGAAAGAGTGAAAGAGAAGGGATGGAATAAGAGGATAGAAACGGAAAGATGTCGGCAAAGAAACATGATAGTACGTCTAACAGAAACGCATTGCAAACAACGATCCTGCAATTACAGTTATCACTGTGAATGAAGGTTCCGTGACGAGGCACTCGTAACACGCCCACTCGACACCGCTTCCCCTCCGGCATTTCCTTGAAAAACATACATGCATAATAAATGCACATAAACTCACCACGTGTCTAGACACACAAAATAAACACACACACACACATACACGTGTGCATACATCACCAAGGGTCTTTCAAGCCACAAAATTTAGAGCCTATAATCTCTGGGGCGTCAGGGGATCGGCTGATCAATAAAACGGTACGTTACGGAAGGTAACGCGGGCGGCCAGGTGGCGGTCACGCTGACCTAACAGAGGGCCCGACGCAAACACACTTCCCCTCCATCCGTCGGCTTACACGTGCCCTTCTCGTGGGAAAAGGTCACTTCCTAAGGGATACCTGTCACCCACTCGCCCCTCTCTCTCTGCTGTTTCATTTCCTTGCTACAGATCCCATTCTCTCCCTCATCCACCTACATCCTTCCTTCTCAGAGGCATCCCGGCCCTCCTTCGCCAGACGCCCTCTGTATCTCACCCTTGGGCGGCGATCACATAACCACCTCACATTCTTCTCTCATACGGGGAGAGGAGAGAGGATAGGAGAAAAGGGGAGGAGAGGAGAAACAAGAAGAGAGTGGGGAGGAAAGGCAAGGAGACGAAGGGAAGGGAAGGGGAGGGAAAAGAGGAGAGGGAGGAGGAGGAGAAGGAGGAGAGGGGAGTGAGGCACATCCGTTAGTGCCTAAAAAGTACGTCACTAAAGCGCGACGTAGGCACTGCATGACGTCAATCTACACAAAACACCAACATTTTTTTTTGTTTGTTTGACTTATTTCATCTACTTCTCGTCTTCAAAGGTCGATTTTCAAGACCAATAATCGAGAAGCCAATTAGACCGTCCCCGACAAAGCGCAAACATGAAACGAGATAAAGGAGACCACAAAATGGGACGAAAACAGAGCAAGCAGACATCGGGGAAAAGGAGACGTTGCACATGATGACGTCGACAGCCTCCGCTCGCCGGGACGTAAGTGGAGGGGAAGGGGAAGGGAGGGTAGGGAGGAGGGGGGGGCGTTGGATGGATGTCTGGCCTGCTTAATGGGCCTGCCATTGTCGTAACGCCCATGACGCATGCGTTATCCCGTTACGCCCACCACTTCAAGCGAAAACGACAGCAAAGTGGGGAGTGACGACAACGAGGTTTCACGCCGTGGCGCTTCACCGACATTTCGTGAGTTCAACAAGAAGAGAAATCGAGCGAGGATTTAACGTTCCAATGAATGCAATAAATAAATAAAATTCACTCTTCAGGAAATAGCTCCCAACGCGAGAGATAGGCATGGAGGGGAAGGAGGAGAGGAAAGTGGATTCAGGGAAGGGAAGAAGAAACGGAGGGGACAAGAAGGAAGGGAAAGGGAAAATAGGAGGGGACAGAGAACGAGGCGAGGGAAATAAGGGAAAGGGGCAAGGGGCAAGGAAAAAGGGAAGGATCGGGGAGGAGAAAGAGGGAAGATGAAGAAGGGAAAAGGGAAGGAGAGGAGGAGAGGGGAAAGAGGGAAGTGGACGAGTCCATCACATCCGTGTCGACAATGGCTTGCTTGTGATGCTCCACCCTTGACCGCGGCAGGAGGCTGTCTGTGCCCTTAATTACCTCCTCCTCCTCCTCTTCCTCCTATTCCTATTCCCCTCGCTCCTCCTCCTCCGCCGCTGTATCCTTAAGGCTCTTCTATTTCCTCTTCTGGTTGCTCCATCATCCGCATTTCCCATCCTCTGTCGCCGAATATAAACTTCATTCTCTTTCAGCTTGAGGGATTACAACAGAACCTGCAGCTCCAACTCGCTCCTCTAACTATTGAAGCGATCTCACTCTGAATCACTCATTCACGCACTTCATATCAAACATTATATGTGTATGTGTGTATGTGTGTATGTATGTGTAACTATATATTATATATATATATATATATATATATATATATATTATATATATGTATATGTACTAGATATATCATATATCCATATATATATATATATAATATATATACATATAGATGTCATATATACATACATATATATACCATATGTAAACCTATAAAACCATAGACATATACATATACATACACAAATGGCTAAAAGCAAGGCAGACGAAAACAACAGCCTCTACCCCTATCGCCCCAGAGCATCACAAGAACGCGTCGAGGCCTCCTCGCCCTCGCCTCCCTCTCTCCCTCCGCGCGCCGCCGCTCACCCTTCCCTCCACTTTCCCCGCCCATTCCCCTTTCGCTCCCTTGCCTTGGCCACCGGCGACAGAGGGAGAATTTGACACAAGTACCCCTTTCCTATAAATGAATAAAAAAAATAATACCAGCAACAACAATAACAATCACATCGTTAACATTTAGCGAGAGACAAAGTGGGAGACGCAAAAACGATGAAAAGAAGAAGAAAAAAAAGAAGAAAACGTTTAAAGATCCACAAAAAACGTGGACGGGCGCAGAGAACGAAGTGTGCGACGGGGAGGAGGCACCATTCCCCTTCCCCCTCAGCCTCTTTCCCATGCGCGAGGGCGTGGTACAAAGGCACGGGGCCACGGCGGGCGGCTGGGCGGCCTGCGATGGAACGGATCAATTACGCAACGAGTCAATTACCGCGACAAAGAAACGGCCAACGTGCCACAGATCCCGCGCCAGAACCTCCCGACCCTTGCCTGGCTCCCCTCTCGGCCGATTCTGCGTGAATGGAAGTCAATTGCCGCACACACGGACAGTGATAATCAAGTACAGGAAAAAAAAAAAAGCAGTGTAACAACACATGCCTGAGTTAGGCCTCTTCCGCCTCCAGGCCCATGGCGGCAGCAGCATTCACGGAGCGACTATCCATCCGTCCATCCATCCATCACACAGACACGCAACACCACACCCCTCCCCTCAATCCCCGCTTAGTGACCTTTCAAATCGTACGGGATCTTTACCGACGTTCGCTGAAATCCCCCACTTTCTCCTCTCTCAGTGACCTCGGGGGCTGTCTGGCTACACGGGGGGAGGGGAGGGGAGGGGGGGGCAGCCGAGACTCACTGTTGTTGCTTAGTGATGCTGCTTGATGCTCGCCGCCGCGGCAGCAGTGAGCCAAACGATTCACCACAAAAGCGGCGGCGACCATTATCAACACGCACCCACGCCCATTCATAAACAAAACCTCGGAGGCGAGGGCGAGCGGCACGACACCGTTTCACAGCTGATTTAGGGGAATGTTCCACTCATGTTCTAATCGCCGCCATTTCTCCGCCGACCCATTATGCCCTGTTGCTTCCTCTTAACCTCCCTTCACTCAGCAAGAGCGTCAACGCCCCTCGACGCCGCCAGCCTGAGTTCAAAGCCCTATCAGGTCACAAACCCGCCTAATCAGTTTAATTACGCTTTCTAAATAATTGCCCTTGGCTCGCGCCCCACGCCTCGCACCCTCTGTAGAGGACTGACAATGACACGATATGAGAGGGAGAGGAAGAGGTGGAGGGAGGGAGAGAGGGAGAGAGATAGATAGACAGATATATTATATATATATATATATATATAATATATATATATATATATATATATATATATATATATATTATATAATATATATAATATATATATACAGACACATATACATATATACATACATATAAGTATATAACACACACGTAATATGTATGCATGTATGTATTAGGTATGCATTTATGTATGTATATGTATGTATATGTATGTATGTATGTATGTATGTATGTATGTATGTATGTATGTATGTATGTATGTATGTATGTATATAAGCATGTATGTATGTATGTATATAAGCATGTATGTATGTATGTATATAAGCATGTGTGTATATTTGCATGTATGTAGTTAAGCATACATATATGTATGTATGTATGTATTATGCAAATGCAAATACGGCTAAAAGGAAATGGAAACTGAGATGGACAAGGGCTGGAAGAAAAACAAGTGTAGAAAGGAAAAACAGAGGGGAATGAAGAAAAGAGGAGGGGGGAGGGGAAGATGGAGAGAGAGAGGAGGGAGGAAGGGGGGAGGGAGGAGGGATGGAGAAGAGGGAGAGGAGGGGAAGATGGAGAGAAGGAAGGATGAGAGGGAGAGGGAGGGAGGAGAGAAGATGAGAGAAGGAAGATGAAGGGAGAGGAGGGAGAGAGAGAGATGAAGTTTTCGTGCACCAAGTGAGGCGTCCCAAGGACACTGTTTAGAAAGTCTGGCGAATAATAGAGAATTGTTGTTGAATAATAAAAAAGAAAAAAAGGGTCATTACCGCCACTTGACAGTCAGCTCTTTGTCACTCCCATGGGCACGCCCCCTCGCTGTCGCCCCTCCTACAGGAAACCTCTCTCAAGCACGGACCATGCAGAGGGCGCACGAACCTTCTCGAAGGAGTTTGTAGGGCAGGTGCTTCCCCCTGAGGGTGTACATGTTACAGTTTCCTCCTCCGCCCCCTCCACTGTTCCCCCGCCCCTCCTCCCCCACCTCCCGTCTCGCTGTGACCCAGGCGTGTTGCCATCGTATTGCACGTGCACCGAACCCGCCCTCCTGACCTCTCTCTCACCCACTCTCCCTCTTTTCTTCCCCGCTTTCTTGCCCAAGCACCGCCAACCCGCGCACGGCTCCGTCCACCCGATGAGCGAGGGGCGGCGGGCGGTTCATCTTACGAAAACAAGGGACGCGAGAGAATAGATATGAAAGAAAGGGGGAAGAGCAAAAGAAGAGGGCGACATCACGGCTGCTGTTGCTGTGGTAATAATTCTTCCTGCTCTTGTGCAAAGGCCACGGGTGTGCTGAACCTTCGTGAACTTCGAGCACGCAGTGAAAGGCGGCGCTCCTTTGTTCCGACCTCTGTGCAAGACGTGCGGAAAAGTCACGTGTAAGCAATAAACAAACCTGTAACAATGCAAATACGGCACGCACTGACAAGCAAAGGTGTCCTTTTCCCGGTGAATCCATCACTATTCGCTCCCGCCGTGCTCGCCGTCGTCCGCCCCGTCATGGGGAAAAACCTCCTCCCCATTTCACTTTTTGCTCCATCTCCGCCTGCCCGCCTCTTCTGCCTTCGCGCATACTGTCCCTTCAATGGACACGTCACAACGTTTGCCCGCTGCCCTTTCCCCCTTTATTTCCCCTCACCGGCTGAGACTAATCCCTTCCCCTTCAGGAGCAGCATGCTTGACAGCCGGCGTAGCACAGGCAGTGGACTCAAAGACCTCATCGGGCAAGACCAGTTCTGTCAGCTTCCCACACCCCAACCCTTCCTTACCTTCCCCCCTTTCTCACTCTCACGTGCCCACTCACATGAACAAGCTGAGAGGGGGAAGGAGAAGCTAGGACAAAAAAATAACCCCTTGTGTACGATCCTGCTTCCATTTTTCGATCCTGACAGCCAAGAAAAGTAAATGACTTTGCTGTCTTCATAGACGACAGCAATGCACGGAAGAAAGGCTCACTACGAAAAGAAGCCTGGCGACTACAGACTGAAGATTCTCATGCAGTTAGAAGAGGAGAAAAGGCAGGCCGAGCAGATAACTGGATATGGAAAGGACTTGGAAGAACAAACAAAAGATAACGCAGGAATGCGGAGAAGAAAACATGTAATGGAAGTCAAAGGCAACAGGCAGAGAGTGAAAAAGACAGAGGAACAGAACCCGACGAAACGTCGATAATAAAGAACGGAGCGAACATGAATATATGAACAAACACATACGACAAGTCTGTTACTCTCACCGACTCGCCAGGGCTAGCGGACGGCTCGTGTGCAATGGATCGGGGCAAGAAGCAAACCAACAAAAATGACGACAAGAAATCGAATCCCTTCAGCCGATACAATTACAACGCAAACAGCTTCCAGAGTGAAAGGGGCTGGGGAAGGGAGAGGGGAAGGGAGAGGGGAAGGGGTAGGAAAGGCGAGAGAAAGGGAGCGGGGGGGACCCGTTCCTCAACTAGTTCATCGGTCGCCAGGTAAGGGACGGAAGTTGGGCAGGAGGATTTCGATCATTATCACCCCCAGTGGGACAGGGCAGCCGGCCCTTTCGCTTCACCCACATACACTCGGGGCTTAACGGGAGTTCCTGACATGAGCTGCGTTGGAAAATGAGGAGGCGTGTCGCCCTGACAACACTAACTCAAACGCGACAACTGCTGCAGCTCCGAAAACGGCCATAAACCACAGCAGACAATCACGGTGAGAGGAGGCGGCAGAGCTATCCTTCAGACGCGCCACAAGGGACCTCTATAGCCGGGCTCCACGACCTCCGACGTCACTCATCATCAAGCTGGCGCTAATTCATTTCTCTTCTCTCTCTCTCTCTCTCTCTCTCTCTCTTCTCTCTCTCTCTCTCTCTCTCTCTCTCTCTCTCTCTCTCTCTCTCTCTCTCTCTCTCTCTCTCTCTCTCCTCCCCCCAACCAGAAATAATCCACAACGACCCCAGTTCCTAATCCCCCGGAACCCCTCCTCCCCCCGAAGGTAAACTCCAACCCTAATCAATCTATCGATAGGATTTAATGGTAATCCTAAGCAGATCTACTTAAAGTAATAAACCACAGCGAGAGTAGACTCCCCGGCCCAGCCACCCTAAAAAAGAGGGTCGGCGGCGCGGCGGTTCCATGACTAATCCCGTCTGAAGCTCGCCCGTGGCCAGAAAGCTCTCCGGACACGAAAAAGTCCCTCCCTAAATCACCCCCCCCCACACACACACACTGTCTGTTGATGTTTTTCTCTTTTTTTCTAAATGAATTATCTCGTTTTCCTCGTTCCTCCCTCCGGGTCGAGGTAGGAAATGCCAGCGGGTGATATGCAATCTGCTACTTCACTTGTATTTCAAGGTTTCCGAGTACTCGACTGAGCTTAAATGGGTTGGAAAGGACTAAGACGCATTTGGAAGAGATAAATGAAGAGAAGAGTCGCCAGAGAAAGAAAATGATAATATAGAGAGAGAGAGAGAGAGAGAGAGGAGAGAGAGAGAGAGAGAGAGAGAGAGAGAGAGAGAGAGAGAGAGAGAGAGAGAGAGAGAGAGAGAGAGAGAGGAGACATATAATAATAATAAATCAATAATGAACAGCAGGAAAAGAGAAAGACTGTTAGAGAAACCGAGAAAGACCAGAGGGCGGCGGCGCGCAGTGCCCCCATTACACGGCGAAGGCGCTGCCGCGGCGTCTGGCCTCACTTCCTCTCCACCGCAAGCTCCGCCTCGCACTCCACTAGCGAACATGCACATAAACGCAAACTTAAAAAGCACACGCACGCTCACGCGAAAGTAGACAACCTCGTCATCCTCCCGCTAATTATCTCTAAACCATTCGCCCTTAATCCATTTCCTTTTAGTTACAACCTCAAGCTGAACACTTGCCGCCCTCCTTCCTCGGTGGGAAAAAGCCTCCCCCCCGCTCCAGCCGCAGTCGCCGACTCGCCTCGCACCGCCACTGAGCAATCCGGCTTCCGATCCTTAACAAGGCGCTGACGGCCGACGCGACTTCGCTTACTCTGCTGATCGCGAGTTGTTACTCTACTTCCTCAGCAATAAAGGTGAAAAAGCAGCGATAGCAGGAAGAGGAAGAGGAAGGGGGAAGAAGGGTGAGTGAGTGGGTGAGTGAGTGAGTGAGAATATGAGAGAGAGAGAGAGAGAAGAGAGAGAGAGAGAGAGAGAGAGAGAGAGAAGAGAGAGAGAGAGAGAGAGAGAGAGAGAGGAGAGAGAGAGAGAGAGAAGAGATATAATAAATAGCAAACAGAGTGTGAGAGGGGGAGGGGAGGGAGAGGAGAGCGATCCTAATGCTATACAATCTACAATTCCCTGACAATACCATGAACGCGCGTGCCAGGCAGCAACACAATCAGCGGCGCCCAAGGTCCGTTGCAAGCTGCAAGAGGAGAAAGCGAAGTCGTGCAAGCAGCCGCCCTCGCGACATGACGAAGCACAAGGGAGTCCAAATAAAAAGAACAAACTGATCGAAAAGAACACGTTTCATAATATTCACAGTGATAACAGCGAGAAAAGCAAGGATGGCGATGATAAACACAACAACCCTGGATGCAATACTGCTAATGAAAGTCTTAAAAGTAAAAAAAAAAAAAAAAAAAAAAAAAAAAAAAAAAAAAAAAAAAAAAAAAAAAAAAAAAAAAACGCCCATATCCGACGCCCGACGCGCGGATCCCCGCTCCTTTGACGCAATATCCACTCCGCCGTTCTATCCTCCGACTCGAGTTCAAGAGAAGCGAAAACCCGCCGCGAGGAGACCCGACAAAACCAACCACCGGCAGCCGGAACCTCTCTAAACATGGCGGGCACCGACCGACTGATCTCCGGTTTACTGTCATGTCATTATGGCAGGTCATGCGTGCCAGCCCATTCCAGGCCGCCGCACAGCCATCCGCCTTCTGTCTGACCCAGGTAGGTCACCTGGCCTAATTACCCGCTGCCAGCCCGCACGTGCGTCCGCGCGCGTATCGATCTTCCTCGCTGTAATATAATCTCCCTTCCGGTTCCCGACGAGGCCCAGCAGGTAAATCTAGTTTCATTTCGAAACTATCGTCTCACCTTCCTAATTAAACTACTCAGTCTATCAGGTTCTGTTTCCTTCTGGCAATACCTGGAAATTTCAATAGGCCTATAATGACCTATCCCCGCTGCCTACTTGGAATAAAACACGTGAACCCTACAGTTTCGGTAGAAATCAATGCGGTATGGCATTATTCCATCTTTCAGAAACGTAAGTGTACACAAACACATACATACACCCACCCACCCACCCACACACACACAGATAGGGGGGGAAACCTTTTTGCCTGTTCCTCGTTTTGAAAATTTAATGCACAGGCGTGCCATACAACGGTTTTGGAAGAAATCAATGAGTTAGGTCCAATAAAAAAAAAAACGTAAATGTACACTAACACATGCTCGCACGCACACACAAACGAGAGAGGAAGAGAGAGGAAGAGAGAGAAGAAGAAGAGAGAGGAGGAGAGGAGGAGAGGAGGAGGAGGAGGAGAAGAGGAGGAAGAGGAGGAGGAGGAGGAGGAGGAGGAGGAGGAGGAGGAGAGGAGAAGAAGAAGAAGAAGAAGAGAAGAAGAAGAAGAAGAAGAAGAAGAAGAAGAAGAAGAAGAAGAAGAAGAAGAAGAAGAAGAAGAAGAAGAAGAAGAAGAAGAAGAAGAGAAGAAAAAGAGAAAGAGAAAGAGAAAGGAGAGGGAGAGGGAGAGGGAGAGGAGAGGAGAGGAGAGGGGAGAGAGAGAGAGAGAGAGAGAGAGAGAGAGAGAGAGAGAGAGAGAGAGAGAGAGAGAGAGAGAGAGAGAGAGAGAGAGAGAGAGAGAGAAACCTTTCAGTCTGTGCCTCGTTCTGAAAATTAATGCACAGGCGCGAGGACGTGTGTGTGTGTGTGGGGGGGGGGTGTTACTTCAGCATCTGTCACACGAGAGAAATTTTCCGCGGTTTTCAAACGGCGATCAACGTAAGCGCCGCGATCCGTGACCGGCGAGCGTGACTTTTGGATCCGCGAGCCGACAGTCGGAACATCGCGCGGGTTTTTGCTTTCTCTTTTCTTATCAGGTTGAAAATTGGCGTCAAAACACTATCTGTGTGGTATCTCTGATAAGACCAGAATCACTCCAAAAGCAGTAGAAAAAACAGACGGTTGTTTTAACTGTTCTGCGTCAAATGAGTTTCCAGCCACAGCGAATTCTTCGAAGCGTCCTTCCTGCTAAGAACTCCCTTGTTGACCCTCGCCCGAAGAAGGATGTGAAAGGCTTGACGATGGGAGGAGGGGGGGGGGATGTGATCCGGTGTGATCCCGCTCTGCGTGCGCCGTCGAGGGCCTCATGAGCATCGGCGAGCTGCGTAATGCGTAGCGCACGCCGTAACCTTCACGCGGGAGTAAATGTCAAAAGGAGGGGTGGGCTTTCGTGGGGATGGGTGGGTACGGAGGGGGGAGGGTCCGGCGAAGTGTGGCCAGGTGGTGGTGGTATGTGCGCCCCCTTGGCCCTTCATCCCTCCCCCCTTTACTTGGATTAACGGTCCGGAGAATTGATGCTTCACTTGCTCTTACGCTCGCTATCTCTCGATCTCTCGCTATCTCTCGCTATCTCTCGCTATCTCTCTCTCTCTCTCTCTCTCTCTCTCTCTCTCTCTCTCTCTTCTCTCTTCTCTCTCTCTCTCTCTCTCTCTCTCTCTCTCTCTCTCTCTCTCTCTCTCTCTCATAGTCTTCCCCAAAATCTTTCAGCAGGAGGAAAACTGTTATTCGTGTCCTAGTATTCGTGATCCAAAGAGGGCGCCAGCCATGCATGAGAAAGACCGCTCAGGTCCGCAAGATGCCATGCACACCGACTGCTCCGCATGACCGACGCAAGAGACACCAATCTAGAGAAAGACAGACGGGTGGCACGCATTGGAGTGAGCAACAAAGGGGCGGTCCCATCTCGGCCTGGTCGATTCCCTATACAAAACACTATCCAGGGCTCGAGGACAGAGGTGGCGCGGGCGTCCCGTTCCAAGGCCAGCCACCATCGGCAGTCCCGTCGGCCGAGGCAGGCGGTAGGCAGGGCGGCGGGAGTCCTGGGCCATCGCTTTGCATACCGAACGGTGCACCATTTCCTTCTACCAGCGTCACTCGCTTCCACCGAAACCACACGCCAAGGCCACGCTGCGCCGCGGCCGAGCAGCAGAACCCGAACAGCGCCGCAAACTGTTTTTCACTTGGCTTCCGTTTCGTCGGGTAGGAATACAAACGGAGGTTGCGATACGCGATACGCTCTTGTTCGGTCTGGATAAGCCTACTGTCTCGAAAACCTCTCCCTCTCCTCAGAGACTAACGACACAACAACTTCTAACCCTGAAGGCCAGAAGTCAAACCTGATCCCCCTCTTTGTGGCGTTGTCAATCAACCTCTTAGGCCGTGATAGAGCCCCCCGCCCTCCCCTCCATCTCACCAATTTCCCGACGTCAGATCACCAGACTCGTCAACCCGTCCGAGCCTTCGGCCCTCAGCTGCTCCACGTCCACACTGCGTGCCACAACAAAACAGAGAGAACCTTGAGCCGCGTTGCATAATTTCATCGCAGGTAGTAATAGCCTTCCACACAAACATGATCCTGGTATCCACCACCGCAACTAGGTCGAAAGTCCCATCTGCAACCCAGCTTTCGGCAACCTTAAAGGATGCTGACTCGTTCACACGGGGCCGAAGCCCGCGTGGCTGCTGTCCGATCCAGGTAAACAAGAGCAGCCATCGCGGGTAAATAAGAGCAGCCATCGCGGCCGCCGCAGTCGTTCGCCCAAGGTCACTCGTCGCCGCCGCGACGGCCGGGACGCGGTGCTTTGTACGCAGACCTCTTCACCCGAAGGCATAGCAACCGCAGACACCAATTGAATAACAATGCAACACTACGGATTCTCATGTCCTATTTTTTAACTTTTTATAAACTTTCTCCAGGTCTGACACATTGCATATAAATACAATGTTCTAACTATGCTGCTCAATGGTTTCTCTTTCTCTCTCTCCCCCTCGCTCTGTCTGTCTCTGTCTCTCTCTAACACACACAAACACACACAAACACACACAAACACACACACACACACACACACACACACACACACACACACACACACACACACACTCGAGTCATGTCCCTCTTTCTTAGTGATCCGATCCCCATTGCAACGCCTTTCAGCCAATCTACTTCATTTCCCCGGCCTCTGCCATGTCCCTCCCTTCCCCATTTGCCCTCAAGCCCTCGGCCGACATGATGGCAGATGCTACATATATGGAGCCAGTCGCGATCCTGCAATATCGCAGGCACCCTCAGATTAGCGCCGCGGGGCAGGGGGAGGGGGAGGGAACAAGAGCGCGGACAACGTATAAAATGCAAGTCGTTAAAAGTCCTCGAGGGCAGCTGCGGGCGCATGCAGCGGCCGGCGCGCAGAGACTGGAGCCTTGTACTTTGCACTTCATTAAGAAACAACCTCATGGCCTAAAAGGGCTCCCAGGTAGCCTAGCCAGAGGAGCTTGCCGTTAAGAAAGGAGGCCATAAAACGACACAAATTGGCGCTGGGCCCGGCCATGTCAAAGCCGCTGACCATCATATTCCGACGTCAGCGACGCTCAGACACGCAGACCGTCATGCGAAGAAATGGGCCGAGCGGTGCAGGTGCAGCATGCCGCCCGATCACCGCCCCTGGGAACGCCCGCAACACAAAAACACAGCCGCGAAAACGTCACTGGCGCTGCGCCTTCAGGAGCTCCAATTCCCTGCCCTGCCGGTGTTGCCAGTTAGGAGGACACCTTTTAACGGTCAATTACTGAAGAGCTCGCTGCTCCTCTTGACTTCGCGGTAGAGGGAGGAGAATGGAGAATAAGAGAAGGGAAAGGGGTAGATAAAGAGAAAGAGAGAAAAAACAGAGATACAGAGTTAGATAATGAGTGAGTGAAAGAGACAAACAGTTAAACAGAGAAAAAAACGTCATAACTTTATATTACAAAATTCTGTAAAAATCCCGAATCACTTCACGGACACGCTCTGTCGCGTACTACCCCCCCTCCCCCCGGCCCGCCCCACCCTTCCTTTGCTTTAAAAAACCGGAGGTCACGCTGCTTGGTCTTCGGGCAGCCCTCTCTTAGGCACCCTCCGCCGCCCACCTCGCACGCGCCCACCGCAAACCCCTGCACGCAAGCACCCAAACGCGTTTCTAAGTAATGCACGTGCTCTTAGTACATTAACCTTCTCTTTCTATCCCTTTCCTTCATTACTCGATCACTCTACATGGGCGGATGTGCGATATAAATATGTCTTACCGATTCTGCTCCCACTGTAAAGCGGGTTTTACTCCTCCTATCGTCCTTCATCTCTTCCCAGGACAAAATAATAATAATAATAATAATAATAATAATAATAATAATAATAATAAACAGCAACAGTACCGGGCGCAAGTCGTGTGCGGAAGGACGAGCTGCGAAACCTCCAAGCTCTCGGCGAATGTCATTAGAATCTCTCGCCGATAACACTATCAGTCACCAACTCTGGCGCAAGAGACGCGTCGCCGTATTGAATGTATTGAATTTTCTTTCTAATTTTGGAAGTGACTGTATACAGTAACAATACACTATAAATGTATATATACGTACATATGTGCATATTTACATAGAGGGAGCGAGTGAGTGAGAGAAATATTACATAGAGGAAGAGAAAGAGGGGGAAGGAGGGAGAGGGGGAGAGAGGGAGAGGGGGGGAGGAGGGGGAGAGGGGAGGGGGGAGAGGGAGAGGGGGAGAGAGGGAGAGGGGGAGAGAGGGAGAGAGGGAGAGGGAGGGAGGGAGGGAGGGAGGGGGAGGGAGGAGAGAGAGAGAGAGAGAGAGAGAGAGAGAGAGAGAAGAGAGAGAGAGAGAGAGAGAGAGAGAGAGAGAGAGAGAGAGAGAGAGAGAGAGAGAGAGAGAGATGAATCATCCCAGTTACTCACAAACAGGTTGTAAGGCACACCGTCCGACGCCGCTGCCGCAACCTCCCTCCCTCCCTCGCGCGAGCATCACCCCCGGGCGCCTCAAGCATCACCTGCACCACACGCAATCACCATCACCCGCTTCACCCCTCACATGCACCACCACCCCACCCCCTCGCCGCCTCACCCTCTCCCATTCACCCCGCTCCCCTAACCGTCTCACCATCACCTGCTTCACCCCCCCCTCATTCACCACCACCCCCCACTTGCCTCACCATCCCACTTCATCCCACCCACCCCATTCACCACCACCTCCCCCTCTTCGATACCCACTTAATTTCAATTATCCGATGCCATTTTTGGGTTTCCCCGCCCTGTCAAGGCAAAGGCAGAGAGAGGAAGTAACGCCAGCAACAATAAAGTATCAATAACGGGAAAACCTTCAAAAAAAAAAAAACATCCATTACATACTACATATTACGTAACACTAGTTTTGGGCAGACATTCCCGAAGACCCGACCCCCCCTTAGGAAAGAAGAAAGAAAGAAAGAAAGAAAGAAAAAATAAATAAAAAGAAAGAATCTTCCGCTTTCGCCAATGCCCGATCGACTTCTCTCCCAGCCTACGACTATTGCCACAGCGACCCCACCAATAACTGCAAACGGGAACAATACCAGAAAAAAAGCAAATGTCGAGATGTTGAAAGTCATCCGTTCTCGTATCTCCCGTTAGTGCAGTTCCAGTAACCTTCGCGCGGGTCTCGGGCTCTCTGTTTCGTCATTTTCTTCGCCTTAAATCTATTTAGAAAGACGAGGCGAGGAGGAGAGATGGAGAGGAAATGTGATGGGTGGACAACGTTGACAGATCGATAGATATATAGATAGACGGTGAGTGAAAGAAAGGAGGGGATGATGGAGTGTGGAGAGAAAGAAAAGCGAGAGAGAAATGGAGAAAGAGGGGGGAAACATGGGAGGGAGGGAAGGGAGGGGAAAGAGAGGGAGAGAGAGGAGGGGAGAGAGAGAGAGGGGGGGAGAGAGAGAGAGAGGGAGGGGGGGAGGGAAGGGAGGGAGGGAGGGGGGAGGGAGGGAGGGAGAGAGAGAGAGGAGAGAGAGGGAGGGAGAGAGAGAGAGAGGAGGGAGGGAGAGAGAGAGGGAAGGGAGGAGAGAGAAAGAGGAGGGAGGGAGGGAGAGAAGGGAAGAGGGAGGGAGGAAGGGGAGAGGGGGGGGAATTAGGGGAGGAGAAGGAAGAGGGAGAGAGAGAGAGGAGAGAGGGAGAGAGAGAAGAGAGAGAGAGAGAGAGAGAGAGAGAGAGAGAGAGAGAGAGAGGAGAGAGAGAGAGAGGAGAGGGAGAGGGGAGAGGGAGAGGGAGAGGGAGAGGGAGAGGGAGGGAGAGGGGAGAGGGGGAGGAGAGGGAGAGAGGGGAAGGGAGGGAGGAGAGGGAGAGAGAAGAGAGAGAGAGAGAGAGAGAGAGAGAGAGAGAGAGAGAGAGAGAGAGAGGAGAGAGAGAGAGGAGAGAGAGAGAGAGAGGAGAGAGAGAGAGAGAGAGAGGAGAGGAGTTAGGAAATAAAAATAAAAGTCCATCTTTGCAACAAGATAAAGTCCGACGCTGGCCAATTTCTCTTGGTTTTAAACCATATTACCACCGCCATCAAGACGCGAACAACCCCGCCAATTACTTCAAAATTATCTCGGCCATCTACAATTAAAGCCAAGAATGACGAAACGCCGAGGCTCTGAATAAATAAAAAGGACCAATAAAAACGTCGTGAGGGCGCCACACACCGCCTCTCGTTTTCTGAGAGCGCCGGCCGTCAGGGGTGACTTGCGGAAAGCGACTGGGGCAGCGCGGCGGGCACTTCCACTACACATTTGTCTCCTTGCCATGGGAATGTCACGCCGTAAACCCGCAGACCGTGGGAGAGTAAACACGACGGGTACTTTTCGTACATCATGAGACACTTCTCTAATTCATTATGCTCTAAACTTAAAAAGAAAAAAAGAAAACTTCCCTCCTCCCATTCCCCCCGACCAAAAAGTATATAAACACCTCATTATAAACCATACAAGGCGAGCAAGCAAGAACGAGACGACCCTTTCTTGCACGTACATTGCGAGCACGACTGCCATGTTCCGTTCCTTCTCCCGAAGTGCCTTAAAGGAGGTCACGAATTACGTTATGCGGCCGAGGACACCGCGGACTTCCTGCCGCAGACGCCGCCGATGATGACAAGGCACTTATGAGGACACACACGTGGTGGGTTTGCGGTGAGGGGCATGAATAGGAGCAGGGGAAGGGTTGGGGGAAAGGGGAGAGGGAGAGGGGGAAAGGGGAAGAGGTGAGTGACATTTCTCTGTTTAAGTTCTCCTTCACTGGTGGTTTTCCCTGACACGTCGAACAGAAGAAAATTTCACAAGTCATTAAATACAACAGGACAGAAGCACATCGGGCGACGAAGCTCTCTCCAGGAAAAAATGGAAAAAAACTGACTGGGGAGTAAAGGGGGAAGGAGGGGAGAGTTTGGAGAGATTGCGAAAGAAACGGAGGGGGGGATAAGGAAAGGGAGAGAGGGAGAGAAGGAGAGGAGAGAAGGAGAGAGAGAAGGAGAGAGAGAGAGAGAGAGAGAGAGAAGGAGAGAGAGAGAGAGAGAGAGAGAGAGAGAGAGAGAGAGAGAGAGAGAGAGAGAGAGAGAGAGAGAGAGGAGAGAGAGAGAGAGAGAGAGAGAGAGAGAGAGAGGAGAGAGAGAGAGAGAGAGAGAGAGAGAGAGAGAAGAGAGAGAGATAGATAGATAGATAGATAGATAGATAGATAGAGAGAGAGAGGAGAGAGGAGATGGGGGGGGGGAAAGGTGGTCTGGCAGATGGTAGTGTCTCACGCAGCTACTTCCGTTCTCACTATCACACCTCAGCAAAATACGAGAAGGAGAGAGGGGTAGTTGGAGCAATGGGGAAAGACAGAGAGGAAGGGGAAAGTTGCCGATGGAGAGGGAGAGAGAAGTGAATGAGGGTTCCAAGAAGATTGAAATAAAGGAGAAAGGGATTTTGACAGTGACGAGAGACGGAGAGAGGAACGGAAAATTCCACCACAGAATGTATAATAACCCATGACGTGGCAAACGAGGACAGTTAAACAAAACAAATTAAGAAAAAAAACATACACAAGCGCCGATGTTAGTCTTACACGCACGTTCGACTCCCGGCCATGTGACACGCATGACGAAAGGGCAAGACAACACATCCGACACAGACAAGAAGGGAAGGAGGATGGAGATAACATACTCCACACCCTATCAGGCCAAGTACTGATGACAGAGACCACTTTGACACGCTCTCCTCTGACCCCCCCCCCCCCACCCTCCCTTCGTCTCCCTCCGCCTTCCTCATGCGTGGACTTACTCAGTCGCCGCCTTCGCTATCCCCTCCACTCCGTGTCCCTCCTGGCCACTTTTTTTTTTAATTTTCCTGGGATTATGAGGGATGCAGACACAGAACGGTAGCTGAGGATGAGATTGAGTGTAGAGTGCGGCATGTACAATAAAGCTGAACTGCAGGAGAAAATGTCTGAGATAGAGGACACGGAGGCTGGAAGCAGAGACAGATGGGTGGATAAATGCCGAAGTTGAATCTCAGTTTGTCGCTCTCTTATCTGACAGACAACACTTAATATGAAGGAAAGGTATTTGACGGCAAAAATATGCAAACTGCAAACTTTAAACAATGCTTAAGCCGAAAATATCACCGAAAACATTGTAATAATATCCGTGCGCTTATATAACCTCCTCTTACGTTTCCTTGAGAGAACCGACGCAGCAATAATACACGGTAAAAAGTGCCCTCCCCATCCACGGGGATTCCCCCTCAAACCCAAGCGCCATACATCACTGTCGAAAGGAACAAAACGTACGAGTCCGGCGGGCGACGGCAGCGGCGCGCACGCGAGCAGGGCCTCAAGGTTGCATGGCATTAGCTAAGGAATGGTGTTGGGGGAGGGGGAGGGGGGGAGGGCAGACGCTAGTGGTGCTTCACTTCAATCGGGAAAGACAAGTGAACCTGATGCAGGTTAAAGAGCAATCAAATAAAACGCCGTAAGCTGAAGTGAACATAAAACTGTGGCAAGTTAATTATAACGGTTACGAAAGTGGACTGAACAAACTGGTTGATAAATAATTAATGTTTACCCACTAGGCTTCCTAAAAATAATCAAATCATAATTAATCCAGCCAATTAGTTTGGCCGCCCTATTACTGTTCCCACGAACATCTTACTTAGTCCTCGTTACACTACGTTCGTTACTGTATTTCCACCGTCCTTCTATCAAGAGTATCTTTTTGCACCTCTCCTCGTCTTCAGATATTCGCTGCAATTCCATCTTTCTCTGGGTTCCATCTCAAACAGAGTTGCAACATTATCACTGTTCCCCAATGTTAGACGGCTGCCTGTCGTGTTTTTTTCCCCGATTCTTTGTCTAACCCCTCCCTGTTGCCCCGCCGCAGATACCCGCTCAACATCCCCGCCCTATGCCCCAAATATCCTGATGCACACAATTGCACGCCGCTCTCGCCATTGTCCTCCTGACCGAGCTGCTCCTCCCTCCCGTCTCAAACGCATCGCCGCGCACACAATCGCTTCCCCCTTGCGGTTTTACCTCCATTCCCCCTCCTCATCCCCCCAACTACGCCACCTCCTCCCTCGATCTCCCCCTCCTTCCCCATTTGCCCTTTGGCCTCCCCCTCCTCCCTCACCACCCGTCATCTCGGCTGGCCTATCGCGATCTAGCCGTCCATCACACCCTCCGCCCCGCCACCTCGCATCCTCGTCCCTTGCCGCACGGCCATCGTCTGCATGGCTCGTGAGCTGGAAAGACTATGTGGGAAAGTCGAATGAGACGGAAAGAGAGCCAAAAGAAGGAATGGGTCTACGTTCGAGCGGGATATTTTTTCTCTCTCTCTCTTGCTCAGCTTCTGCATAGTGACGCCGCATGTCTGCGGTAGTCCATCTGCTCTGGCTAGTGGTGGCGGTACTGACGGCTTTGCGCCTTCTCTTCCCGCGATATCATAACATTCCTGAGCCAAGGCATCGATGAGACGGAGGACGATTTCACTTACCACGACTCTATTCCCTCTGGAACGGGGTCAGGCCCTTGTAACAGCAATGCACCGATGCAATCCGGTTCTGTCGGCGCCCAAGCTGCGGCGAACCACACAAGTGGAGATGAAATTAGCGGCAGCAACAGAGGTTCGAGCGCGGATAGGAAGTCGCAGTTGCAGCACGTGAGCTTGACTCCCCCGCCATTGCGAGCGGGGTTGCGCCACAAACATGTTCAACCTTAGTACTTTCTGGATCTCACTGCACTCTCTCTTTGTCAATACATTCACTTGGGGAGAACGAGGAAAGGAAGGTGAGGGCGAGCGAGCGAGTAAGAAAGAAAAAGAGAGAGAGAGAGAGAGAGGGAGAGAGAGGAGGAGAGAAGGACAGAGAGGAGAGAGGAGGAGGGAGGGAGAGGAGAGGGAGAGGGAGAGGAGGAGGGAGAGGAGGAGGAGGAGGAGGAGGAGGGAGAGAAGAGAGGAGGAGGGGAGGGAGGAGAGAGAGAGGAGAGGGAGGAGGGAGAGGGAGGGGGAGGAGGGAGAGGAGGGAGAGGGAGAGAGGGGGGAGGAGAGAGAGAGAGAGAGAGGGAGGGAAGAGAGGGAGAGAGGAGAGGAGAGGGGGAGGGAGAGAGGGAGAGAGAGAGAGAGGGAGAGAGAGAGAGAGAAGAGAGAGGAGAGAGAGAGAGAGAGAGAGAGAGAGAGGGAGGGAGAGAGAGAGAGAGAGAGAGAGAGAGAGAGAGAGAGAGAGGGAGAGAGAGAGAGAATGGAGGGGGAGAGAGAGAGAGAGGGGAGAGAGAGAGAGAGATCTCTTAAGAAGATGGAGGAGAGAGAGGAGAGGAGAGAATGAGAGAGAGAAGTAGGAGATAGAGGAGAGAAAGAAAAGAAAATCATGACGAATGGGCCAAAAGAGAAGAAGAGAGGGGAGCATAGGTAAGAGAGAGGAAAAGTAGAAGAAGAGAAATAGTAAAATTAAGAGATAGGGAATGAAGAAAAAACGCAAACAACAACACAATGAGGTGAGTAATGATTCAGCACAGCTATTACGATAGTGCGCGCTTTGAAAATGATTATAGACGTCCGCAGGTTATGATGGACATTGATGAATTCCGTGGTACGAGGGATTGATGTCACAAAATATGTGTGGGGTGATTCGGAAACGTGCGAGATATACACAAGAAATGATTAGGATAATTATTTTTTAAAATTGGACATGGGCATACCTACCGGACAGAAAGATAGATTATATGGTTTATCTGGTCATACAGGTATGGGACGATTTATTTCTGTGTAATGTACGATTACCGTATATGTGAATATCCGTAGCGCACAATTTAAACAACTGGGGTCGACAGACATCTAATTTAACTCTATGTTAACTGACGAATGTATGACACCGTGGATATTTCGCGCATAAAGATGTGGAGAGAAGAGAATTCGGGTAAGAAATAAGAATGAATTGGAGACTAACAGTTCTGAGAGAGTGATAGTAACGGATCTAATGACAGACGATAGAGGTTGGGATAGATTTATCTACTGAGACTGAATGAGGAGTAGATAATGTGGAGAGAGCAGCGAGAGAGTATGAAGTGCAAGATGACAGAGAGCAGAAGCAGAAGAGAAAGTGGAGCAGAATGATGAATGATGAAGCGGAGATGTAGGGAGGAGAGAGAGAGGGAGAGATGAAGCAAGAGCGCGAGATAGAGGTGAGGTGATGAGATGTAGGGATGGAACAGAGAAGAAGTGAGAAGTATCGCATTTACCGTATGATAGAGCCCAGTAGTATATTTGTAAGTAGAGGGGGGAGAAGATAGATCGGAGAAGATATGAAAGGAGAAAGATGAGACTGATTTGAGACATGAGAGAGAGAGAATGATCGAATTAAGAGACTCGAATGTCTCTGTCGAGCAGACCTGCAGCAAGGGAGGAGAAGGTGGGTGTGAGATAGAGGCGAGTGGTCCGTGCGCAGGTGCGAAGGGAGGGAGGGAGGAGTAAGAGCGAGATGAGGGGTAATGGATACATATGGCGGGCAGAGTGGAAAACCGCAAGGCCAGTAAACCTATTGCAGGTGTAAGGGTGTGTAAGAAGGATGGAGTAAGAGAAGTTGGTAGCCGAGGCAGAGATGAGAGCCAAAAGAAGTAATTTTAGGTTCCGATGACAAGAGAGAGAGAGAGACGAGAGAGTACGAGAGATGAAGAGAGAGAGAGAGAGAGAGCGAGAGAGAGAGAGAGAGAGAGGACGTGAGCGCAATCTCCACCAGCAACAAATAAACCCATCATAGAAACAACACGAAAACGAGATGCGAGTCCAACGGCTGCGCACCTGAGCCACCTGGCCGAGGATCTATAGAGCGAAGGAGAGAAAAAAAGGCAACAAACATCCGACAGAAAGATAGACGTAGAAAGAAGGAACGCCCGAAGACAGGCCCCCCCTCCCCCCGCATCATTAACAATTCAGCCTCCACCTCCGAACCTCCTCGGGGTTGCCTGGCCGCCGAGTGCCCATACTAACGCGGTGTTCAGCGCGAGGCGGGAATGGCAAGCGCCGAATGCGCAAGAGAGGCCCGGCCGTTTCACAACACCTTCGCTCCTTCGCCTTGGACCAAACTCCAACACCCCCCCCCTCCTCTCTCCCCCAGAGCGAACTCGCAAAATACCCTTCTTTGCTCACCCGTGTTGGGCAGAGGGCGGAGGAGCTAGTAACGACAGCTTCCGAGGCTAGTAGCGCGCTTTGGCACAGGACGCCACCCGTTCTCCTGCACAAGGGCTACGGTAAAGCCTGCTAAACCTCCTCCTAAGAAGCGCAAGCTCGAAACCTCTTCTTCGACAAAGAGTCTGTGATTCTTACAATACAAACATATAAAATGATCAACATAAAGCAGACAAAAGGAAACCAAAGAAAGAAAGAACAGGATCGCCGCTTCTTTGTCTCTCTTCCCGCCTTCCCCTCCGCCTCTACCTCACGCGGCCCTAAGAGGATTTTCTGCGCCAGAAATAAACAAACCTCCGTATTATGACGACTTCTGGGGGAACGTGACAGCGCATTAAACGAGCGCGAATTAGCCGCTCGTAATCCCTCGGCGGACTCCCCGTCTCCCCGCGACGGCACTTCCCTCCGCCCTGCCTCCCGGCTCCGACCTCCTGCCGGCGCGGCCTCTCTCCGCCTCGCCGCTCCCCTGCCCGGCCCTGTTCACGCGCTGCCTCTCCACTCGCTTCGCTCTTCCTTCTTGTCTCATCCCCCCTATTTTCTCTTTTTATATGCTTATTTGCGTCGCAGATAATAAATATACACCCTGTAAGTTGTAGATACTGCGTACATTGCGTTTGTGTGTGTGACGCAAGCGTGTCTTTGTGCATCTCGACATTCATTACACATACAACTAAACCGATAAGTAAAACAAATAGCAGCAAAACAAAGACATATAAACTTATACAAATAAATAAATAAAAGCAAATGAACAATACCAGCCATATCCCAAAAGACAACCATCCCCCCCACGTCATCCCTCTCCGCTTTCCACCCACTGAATTTTCCCGAAAAGCCTCCCGAAGGTAAACAAGGGCAGGCGGAACCGGCCGGCTGCCCCCCCCTCCCCCCACTAGACCTCCCCCGATCTGCAGCTGTTGCAACGGCCTCATGCAACCCCCACATACGCACGCACGCACACACAAACACAAACCTCTCAAGGCCATCGGACTGCAAACAGACAATTATCATATCTCGTACCGATTAACCTGTGCCCCATACCCTCCCCCCTCCCCACTTCCGTACCCTTTCTGCCATTGTGCTCGCTTATCTCCCTCACTCACGATCACTCTTCATCCTTTCCCATTCTCTTTCTATCGATGGAAT
This sequence comes from Penaeus vannamei, assembly GCF_003789085.1. NCBI lineage: Eukaryota > Metazoa > Arthropoda > Malacostraca > Decapoda > Penaeidae > Penaeus > Penaeus vannamei. Next base: position 108,451 of record NW_020868736.1, read on the forward strand.
GGGGGAGGAAGGGGAGAAGAGAAAAGCAGAAGAGTGAAAGAGAGAGGTAAGAGGAGGAGGTGGAATAGGAGAGGAGGAGGAGGAGGAGGAGGAGGAGGAGGAGGAGGAGGAGGAGGAGGAGGCAGGAGGAGGGAAAGGCGTAAGAGGAGAAAAAAGGGATGAAAACAAATACAGAATGAGAAGAGAGACGACGCTACCCCCCCCCCCCGTCACACACACGCACAACAGGTTGATCAAGTTCATTACACTTGCATCGCTAATCACCAATGCGGTAACGGTCCGAGGCGGAAGCAGGAGCGGGCGGCGTTATCCCGGCAGTGAGAAGATCGGCCAATCAAGGGAATAACGGGAATGACAAAAACACCCCCCCCCCCCCGCACTTATTCATAAAAAAGCCGTCCTCGTTCCAGCTGATTACAAGACATGCCCATTGCCATCTCGATTTCTCTTCCAACCCCGCCCCCGGTATCCCTCCCCGCCCACGCCGATCCCGTGATAGCTGGCTCTAGAACAAAGCGCGGGCAAGTCAGCTGATTACACGCCGCTCGTAATCGCCTCGGCCGGGCAGGCTCACGGCGGCCCTGGCGCTGCCCTCGCCGCCGCCGCCGCCCGTCGCGAAATACGTATGGAATGAATGCATGTGAGTGTGAGTAAATAAGTGAGTGAGAGGGTGAGTGTGAGAGTAAGTGTATGTATAAGAGTGTGTGTGTGTGTGTGTGTGTGGTGTGGTGTGTGTGTGTGTGTGTGTGTGTGTGTGTGTGTGTGTGTGTGTGTGTGTGTGTGTGTGTATGTATCTAAGAGTGTGTGTGTGTGGGTTGAGTGTGGGTGTGGGTGTGACCGTTGGGTGTGAGTGTGAGTGTGAGTGTGAGTGTGGTGTGGTTGATGTGGGTGTGGATGTGTGGATGGTGTTGAGTATGCGTAAGGTGTGTGTTGTAAGTGTATGTGGTAAGTGTATGTGTGTAAGTGTATGTGTGTAAGTGTATGTGTGTAAGTGTATCTGTGTAAGTGTATGTGTGTGCATATTAGTGTATGTGTGTGTTTTAGTGTATGCGTGTATCTTAGTGTAAGTGTGTGTCTAAGAGTGTGTTTGTCTAAGAGTGTGAGTGTGAGTGTGTCTAGGTGTATGTATGTGTAAGTGTATGTGAGTGTTAGTGTATGTAAGTGCATGTGTGTCTAAGTGTACAAAAGTAGGTGTGTGTGTATAGAGAGATAGATGTGTATGTATGTATGTATACATATCTGAGTGAGTGAGTAAGCGTGTGTGGTGGGAGTGAGTGTAAATATGATGGAGAGAAGTGGAGAGGAGAAAGAAGAAAGAAGAGAGAAGAGGAGAGAGGAGAGAGGAGAGAGGAGAAAGAAGAAAGAAGAGAAAAGAGAGAAAAGATAGAAAAGATAAAAGAGCGCGAGTGTGCGTGCTGCCGTGTATGCATATGGGTCCGGGCGGGTCCAAACGTTTGCAGTTTCCTGTCCAGAGGCACACAAAAAGACAAGAAATGAACACGCAAGATGCAGAAAGCAGGGAAGAGGGAAATTCAAAAACTTCAATCGCCCCCCCCCTCTCCCTCTTAGAAAAAAAAGTCCATGGCAGCCTTATTTGCGTTATTCTTCCTGAGAACCAGTTTAACCGACCTCGAACTGCCCTGCCTCACCCGCCCCGCATGTTGCATGACCCTCGCGTTCACTCACCGATTCAGCTGACTGACTGACTGACTGACTGACTGATTTACTTCTTGAACGACTGACTGCCAGGAGAGGAAGGAAAAGAGAAGGAGAAGGGGAAGAGTAGGAGGAGGAGAAGGGGGAAGAGGATGAGGGGAGGGATGAGTAGAAGGAAGAAAGGGAGGAGGAGGAGAAGGTGGACGAGGAGGAGAGGGGGAGGATGAGAGGAGAGGGGGGAGGGAGAGGAGGAGGAGAAGGGGGAGGGAGGAGAGGAGAAGAAGAGAGGAAGAGGATGAGGGACGAAGGAGGAAGGAGAGGAAGGAGGAGGGGAGGAGGAGGAGAGGAGGAGGAGAAGGAGGAGGAAGAGGAGGAGAGAGGAGAGAGGAGGAGAGGAGGAGGAGAGGAAGGAGGAGGAGAAGGAGGAGGAGGAGGAGGAGGAGGAGGAGGAGGAGGAGGAGAGAGGAGGAGGAAGAGGAGGAGGAGGAGGAAGAGGAAGAGGGAAGGAGGAGGAGGAGGAGAGGAGGAGAGGAAGGAGGAGGGGAGGAGGAAGAGGAGAGGAGAGGAGGAGGAGGAGGAGGAGAGGGAAGGAGAGGAGGAGGAGAGGAGGAGAGAGGAGAGAGAGGAAGGAGGAGGAGGAAGGAGGAGGAGGAGGAGAGGAGGAGGAGGAGGAGGAGGAGGAGAAGAGGAGGAGGAGGAGGGGAGGGAGAGGAGGAGAGGAAGAGGAAGGGGGAGGAGGAGAGGAAAGGGAGAGGGGAGGAGGAAGAGGAAGGAGAGGAGGAGGGAGGAGGAGGAGGGAGGGAGGAGGAGGAGAGGGGAGAAGGAGGAGGCGAGGAAGAGAGGGAGGAGAGAGGAGGAAGGAGGAGAGGAAGGAGGGGGAGGGGAGGGGGAGGGAGGGAGGAGGAGGAGAAAGGAGGAGGGGGGAGGAGGAGGGGGAGGGAGAGAGGGAGGGAGGAGAGGAAGGAGGAGGAGAAGGAGGAGAGGAGAGGAAGAGATGAAGAGAGAGGAAGAGGAGGAGGGAGAGGAGGAGGAGGGGAGAGGAAAGGAGAAGGAGGGAGGAGGGGGAGAAGAGGAGAGGAGGAGAAGGAGGAGAAGGAGAGGAAGGGAGAAGGAGGAGAGGAAGGAGAGGAGGAGGAGGAGGAGGAGGAGAGAGGAAGAGGAGAGGAGGGAGAGGGGGAGGGAGGAGAGGAGGAGAGGAGGAGAGGAGAGAGGAGAGGGGGGGAGGAAGGAGAGAGGAAGAGGAGGAGGAGGAGAGAGATAGAGTTATTTAGCCTACGTCACCGATAGCGCTTATCTGTAACGAGGCTGCTGCGGGAGGTGAATCAGCGAGCTGGTCATCGGTGGTCTCCCTACGTCATTCGCTGATAGTGCAACGAAGGCCATGTTCATAAAAGTAATTCGAAGCGTGAAGACTTATCTTTTCGAATCCACAAAAAGTCATAGTCACAGAACGAAGCAGATGATAGGAATATTATCATTAAAGGTAAACAAATTACTCTCGTAGCTTACCTTGAGTCTGTTGATTTCTATCTTGAGGGCGGCAATCTCTTGCTTCTTGCTCTCGGCATTCTTCACAAGGTCGGATACGGTCTTCTCCAGCTGCGCCTTCTCAGGGAAGCTCCCCAGGCTGCTGGAAGTGTTGGTGGCAGCCACGGCAGTGGCAGGGGCGCCTCCCGTGGGAGGAGGAGGGTGGCTGGGCATCACGAGGGTATCGGGAGGCTGTGTGGGCTGGGGCGGGGCGAGGACCCTGGTGGATGCCGGGGCGCTGGCGGCGACGGCGGCGGCGGAGGCGTTCTCCTTGTTCTTGGCGTTCTCCATCCTTTTGACCGGAATGCCCAGCTTCGAGCTCGGGGGTCGCTTCTCCTCCTTGACGGTGGGCAGAGGCTGCATGTCAGGGGAGGTGGCACAGGAGGAGGAGGAGGACGACGAAGAGGACGAGGCCTTCTTGCCCCCCTTAGTCGTCGGCTCCTTGGCGTTCGAGAGGTGCTCCTTGGCTGAGGAAGAGGAGCCCTTGGTCCCGTGGTGGCCGGAGGAACCACCGTGGTCCTTGGACATCCTACGGAACAAGGATTTGAATCTTAGAGACATGTTGGCGGTACTAATTAAAAGTCGGTAGAGAGAAAAGGAAAAGTAGGTGAGTGACCACAGCAGTCTTCTTGGTACTGCCTGGGAATGATGGTCAGCGGGCAATTACGAAGGGCATGACCGCGCCGCCTTGTGCTGCTGCTGCTGCCGCCACATCAAGTTCCTGCTGCTGCGTGAAAAGATATTTTCAGGCCCCGCCACCTTCACTCTCGGCCACACTCGCCAGCAGGATCATGGTGCTGCGGAAATCTATTTTGCTTACTTCTTTACCCCGTTCCAGTTACACTAGTTATCACCTTTCGACACAGCTCACGCGAATAGGCCTTTATATATATTTTCTTGTATCCTCTATGAAAATGTATCAAGTCTATCACATATTTCGCACGAGCACATTAATGGTATTCCAGTCCCAAGCTTTACAGCTGATATCTAGAGGCGTTGAGCACCGCATTAGCCACCGCCGCCACCACGCAATCTAAAATCTCTTATCGTGGGAACCTACAGGGTTATCGCTCTGTCACTATCTCACTCGCGTATCTTCACGGCCACGACAATCAGTTCTAAACACGTAACACTTTTCCCTGTCACTGCTACTCGAAACTGCCACTCCGTAACGCTGGTGTGAGATTTGTAACCCAGCGTGTAGGTCTATCTCGACTGTTTCCTCCAAAAAGTGACTTTCAAAACGTGTTTCCTATCTTATTTTCCTGTTAAATATATGCGTTTTCTTTAACATTCAGTGGCTAAACTCCATGTAAATGGCAATCCTAGAGGCGTCCCCATACACGAAGGACGCGTTATACGAGCCTAGACACGGCTCTTCGCTCCCCACCACAGCAACCTCGGCACTGCCGAACCAAAACAATTTGCTGCGAGGCTCCTCATGCTGGCAACCCTCAGTTACCGCAACAAAATTAACTACCAACTTATTTCCACGCGCCCATATCCTCCCCTGCGCTTGTGAATATATCGGCTAAACTGATTCTAGGTTACAAAATTCCTTAGGCTGAAAAAATATGATTATATTCCAATAACACGCTTATAGGCGCACAATAAAAGCGAAAAAAAAGGTGAACCGGCAAATGTCAGCCGAACGAGCGCAGTGTTGCCATCTCGTCGGGCAGCCACGCGGCGGGCAGGTGGTTGGTGGCTAGCCCGACCGCCACTTTTGAATGGCTTACTGCACTATATGTGCACATACGGCCCTTACACTGGCTACCGTTACCCTATCGATCTATGGGAATGGATGGTTATAACAGTTCCACCCAACAAACTTTTATCTGTTCAGAAAGAAAACAAAACGCGTAGAATTTGAACAAAGGCTGTGGCAATTTCGGAGCAATCAATAGCTTGATCATTCTATGATTAATTTAAAATACATCAAAATTCTGATAGAATACCAACTGCAAAAAAGTCAAGCATCGTCCATTCTTAAGACACTACCTAAATATATGCTATAACCCGTATGCGATCCCGAATTAACATCCTCAATCTAACCATTTAAAAGCTTTAAAATTCCTCGCATTTTTTCCAGAGCATCTCCGTGATGAGTAAGCAGGATATATGTAGATGAACCTCATTTCATTCAAACCGAACCGGATACAATCCTGACTCGAGGGTCGTGACACACCGAGCCACACAGAGGAAGCAGAAGAGGGGAAAGCTGGAAGAGGGACAAAGAGAAAGAAGAAGAGCTGGCGGAGGAGAGAATAAGAAAGAGGGCATGAGGTGTCCCACAGACGCAGCAGCGGATTCCAAGGGTGACAAGGTCGCCCATTTTCTCCGCTTCCGTTCCCAGGGAAGCTCCAGGGCACGGCCTCTGGATGCGCTGTGCCTGGCGGCGACCCTCGCTCCACGCCGTTGCCATACCACGGGTCCTTCCTTAGGCCTATCATATTCAATGT
>NW_020868737.1:5000-15000 GCF_003789085.1 Penaeus vannamei
AATTGTGTTATTGATAATAATATATTTCTAACTTTTTGGCGTATTCCTACATATATATATATATATATATATATATATATATATATATATATATATATATATATATATATATATATATATGAAAATAAAAATAGCCACAGCAAGAACTGAATATGTTAATTTTCGAGATCTTTACGAGTTCCTCTTCAGACGAATAATTAATCTCCATTTTGGTAAATTATTCGTCTGAAGAGGAATTCGTAAGGCGTTTCGAAACAACGTTTATTTCCAGTTCTTAATGTGGATGTTTTCATTTTCATTTTTGAGTACACGTTACTGTGTTTGTGCTTGTGTTCACACACACACACACACACACACACACACACACACACACACACACACACACACACACACACCACACACACACCACACACACACACACACACACACACATATATATTATATATGTGTGGTGTGTGTGTGTGTGTGTGTGTGTGTGTGTGTGTGTGTGTGTGTGTGTGTGTGTGTTGTGTGTGTGTGTGTGTGTGTGTGTACATATATATATATATATATATATATATATATATATATGTATATATTATATATATTTATATATATTTATATATCTATACTCACACACACACACACACACACACACACACACACACACATATATATATATATGTGTGTGTGTGTGTGTGTGTGTGTGTGTGTGTGTGTGTGTGGTGTGTGTGTGTGTGTGTGTGTGTGTGTGTGTGTGTGTGTGTGTGTGTACATATATATATAATATATATATATGTATATATTATATATATTTATATATATTTATATATCTATACTCACACACACAACACACACACACAACACAACACAACACAACACAACACAACACAACACACAACACAACACAACACACACACACACACACACACACACACACACACACACACACACACACACACACACACACACACACACACACACACACACACACACACACACACACACACACTCGGCTGTCATATTCCATTTTCCTTCATCTTTTGTTTTATCTATCCTCCGTTTTTACCATTTTTTCCTATCACAGTCAAGCCGCATCGCCCTATTTCTCTTGCCTAATCACTCAAGGTCGCCTGTGTCCGCCCTTTCCTTTTCTTTGTTCTTTTGTTATTGTACAAATAATGTATCGTTTGCGTAACATTCCAAGTATGATAATTCCAGGATACATATGTAGCAGTGTAAATATTTCATTGTTTCTTTACTTGCGTCCTGCCGTGTTGCCGTCGTTAAATGCTGCGCGCCACGTCGCACTCCCTGCAGAACGTCTATTTTTAGCTCCACATTCTTTCTGGCTTCGTGTATAAGAAATAACTGTAAATGAGAACAGTTGTATATGAGGCTATTAAATTTCATTACAGTATAGTGTAAGGGCAATAACAAATAATAAAGATAATTTTTAAATCAATTTGTATCATTTAAACAAACGTGAACTTGGTTTGTCACTGTTAACAATGCAACTTATCTTGATGTTGGCGGTGAGCGGAGTCGTACAGACCAAGGTCTATATAAGTACTTATATATACATTGGTACAGACAGGGCATTACTTGAGCAGATAAACGGCGAATGCAAAATGAAGCGGGACCACGCAAACCTCCGCCCTCCGACACAGCCGAGTCCAGGCGATTAGCTTTTGCCAGAATGAAGCTGGCAGCAGGAATGTCTCTAAACGAAGTGCAGGCCACGCAGTCTTCCTGACGCTTCTTTCCGGACGAGTTTCACTTCCTTTTCCATAGGTTTCAGGGAACGACAGTGAGGCCATCAACGGATTCTCAATAACTTTCTTGACACGTGATGCTCTTGGCCAACCGGAAAGGACCCTATTAAGAACCTCTGGGCGTCGATCGACTCGGTGAAGGTGCTGGCCCCACCTGTAGCTTCTCTGTCCCAGATGCAAACCTTAGAGGCTTGTGGTTCTTTCATGAACAGCAAAGCATACCTTTTGAAACGTCAGCAATAAACCTGCAAAGAAAAGTAACCTGAGTAAAGGGACCTGCTGGCAAAGGAGATGGCAATTTGGTCAAAAAGGTGCGTATATTGTAAAAAAGGTGATTTTATGTTGCTGTACTGATCGCATCCAGTAACTTTCTTCAGATGCAGGTGCTTGTAACCACAAGCGCCTACCATAACAGAACCATTACTTCTTTCCCCTAGAGGAGTTTATTCCAACGGTCCGGTCCAATTAGTGGACGTCAGGGAACGCCAGGAAGTGGTTCAGGTGAGCCGTTGGGAGAGAGATGCCCCGCCTCCCACCAAGGTCTATATAAGTACTTATATAGACCTTGCCTCCCACAGTGCAGACAGCAGCCCTCCTCCAACCGGAACCTATGATGGATGCTACTGCTTCTTTTCTTACACCTCAAGCCCAATTGACCTTGATCCGTTGACTCTCCTTGTATAAACGAAAGTCGAGAATTTCGTCCTTCCAGGGGAGGAGACTGGCGGAGACAGGGGATTCTCTTTTTTTTATAATAACACAAAGGATATTGGCCTGTTAGTACTGGAAAGGAGTAAAGGGATAAGGAATGGTATTCCCGGAAAACCACAGACCGAGATTTATCTGTGATAAAAAAGGTTTGCCTACAATGCCTCACGAAAATGTCTGACACCCTAAAAAAATATGTCTTTAAAATATTCTTTCTGGGATGTGGAGTACATAATGCAGTTATATATTTGTGGGCGAGAACTCCACATCAGTAATGTCTTAATTGAGCCGTTTCCTCCACATTTACTGCAACGTTCTATTCAAAAAATACACTTGCCACCGCTTGCCTTCACAGCTGACACAATGACAACAAATTTAGAGGGTGCCACGTTTACATATAAAAGATATTAAAGGTATAATGATACAAGAGAGATTCATGACAATATACCTTTTAACCATCAAAATTACCACGCGGAATATTACTATATAAATGTTGGTTCTAGTTAACATCAACAATAACTTTAGTATGTGGCACCTTTGTAAGTTATAGAAATCACGGAGGATAGTCGGAGGACAGTCGCAGACCGAGTCACAGACGCAGGCTACGACATCTTGGAGTTGAAGGCTGTTCTAGGACAATACCAAAATCTGTCTGAAATTCTACGACCTTTCGTGAATATCGGTCACGGTCCCAATACAAACATGAAAGTGACAATTGGGTGGGAATGTACGACATCCAGCTTTAACACAAAACATTCGGAGAGTACACAAACGGTTATCTTGTTAAATTGTACATATAAAGACAATCAGTCGGCGTTATCAACTTACAATAGCGAGAAATAAATCTTTGAAACGACGCATTTCTGCTATCATCACGAAAATGTATAACCATATTTACTTAAGTTTAAACTTAAAATTATCATGTTTATGTGCAGTATATCACTTTATGTAACTTACGAATGAGCAAATTGGATAAATTGAAAACTTAAAGTCCCTGTAATGACGAGATCCTTCCATTGAAGAACATACATGCTGTTAGGGAATATGAAATAGCGGAAACAGTTTCCCTTCACGATCCGCTTGGCAAATCTTTAATCAAATTGGCACCTCGCCTCTGGAGGGCAAACCTTTCATACAGCAAGGATCTCAAGCGCCATCTACTGTATTTTGTGATATAATCCTAGGCTTACTAAGTGATCATTTTGCACTACAATACCTATGCATTTTAGATATTGCCTTTTCCTAATCGTTAATGATTTTACTCATTTCTAAAACAAAAGTATCCAAATTTCGTATTTGATATAATGGCTGCGGGTATTCTTATAAAATGGACAACCTAGAACCGTTTCTGAAAAAAAGAGTAGCAATTGGAAAACAATTTGAGGATAAACATTGACCCGATTTTCTTAATGGAAGCAATAATGCCTTGATCCTCCAGATATGAGATGGAGGACATTTTCAAACAAACCCAATTTAAAACAGCATTGGTGCTCAGCCTGAAATTGACGTTATTTTACGGCAGTACTCCTAAACATCATTTGCATCTTTACTTTCTTTTACAAAAATACTACATAAAGTTAGGATGAATAGGGATTTTAATGGTTTCTTCCTCTCTCAAGGATTGTCGCTTCGTCGTGCTTGCGTTTGTCTCAGAGTAAAGCTTCTGCTCGCGGCAGGGATGCATCGCGCAAGGCAGACCTCGCCTCACGGATATGCAAAATCCACTCTGAAAATTTATTTGTAAAATTGCAAAGGTGTCCTTCCCAAACCGAACATGAAAAGGATTTATTTGAAAATTGTTCACACATTACACCTGTGGATTTCTGCCCGGTAGGCGTATGCGAGCAGACGTTCCTGATTCTTTCCTCCAACAGCTCTGCAGACCTGCATGCCGCAGAATTATAGGAAAGTTGATACAACACTATCTGTTGCATGTAGAGAAGTGGGTGTTATATATTACTTTTTGTAATTTCTTCTCGCACTTGAATATTGCTCCATGATATTGATGACACCTGTGCATGGAATGTTTGTAATCGACATTATTGTTATTCATACTGATCTTATTTTGTAGCTAAATCTGTTTCCAATGCCGTTAATGAATACAATAAAGCAATCGGCATTCTTGCAAAGACAATGAAGATAAAAATGAAACTACAGAATATTCAAAATTGTAAAAACAATTCCCTGCAGCAGACGTCCTGGGAAATGCTGTGTGGTTGCTGCTCGAATTCGAACTGCAGGAATCTTTTGCCAATTGCTGCGCGTAGCGGACCTTGATGATTGAAATTGCAAGTTGCGTGTTAAAACTGAGCAGCATACACTTCCTCATTACATGGCCTTGTATTTAGTACGATGAATTACTTCTTTTCTACCGCCTAGACAAGAGAAAGTGTGTTGTAATAAGCATTGTACTAAACTGTCACGTACAGGTTTACCTGAACAGGCTGTATGGATGATTAGGAACGGTCAGGTATTCGAGATTTTGAAGAGGTACAGGCAATTTGCACCAATATCATAAACATACCTCGCAAAAATGCACAGGTATGTAGGCTGTTACTTCTGCTGAGACTATAATGTCTCCTACTTTACTGTTGATGAATTGCGTATGTTAGGCATCATTCTCCTGAAATACAATCATTCCACTCAACAACTGATTCATCTCTTCTCCGGGATTATAATTATATATTGCGTGCGCATATTTTTTGTGCGCTGTATTTGATTATGTAAGCCCAGGAGAGGACTTATATGGATGAGGGTGGGAGTGTTATATCACCATAAAGATATGTAAGCCAATGACTCTGAATTCTTGTAATGCTTGTAATTCTTTATAAATTAAGTGCTGTATTTGATTTTAAATATTATTGTATCTAAGTTTTGTATAATGAATTGTGAGCCCGCACAGGGACTTATTAAGTAAGGGTGAGGATAACCTGTTACCTCATCCTTTTGAGATGTAATCTTACTTTTGTCTCAATAAACGTGTCAGTCAAAAGTCAAAGACTGCGCTTTGTGTGCTACCTATGACAAATGACAAGCTACCTGGTAAATAATTGTATATTGCAGCAGTTAATTTTCTACGATTATTAATAACTGGAATTATTGCAAGTCTGTTGGTCTTTCCCTCTTGGGCATTTGTTATTTCCATCTTTAGTATAATTATAATTGTTATTATTGCTTGTAATAATGATATTATTAGTTTTAGTGTTATTGTTATTGTTAGTCATTCTATTTATCATTTTTATTGCCCACTAGCGTTATTGCATGATTCACTTATCACCGATTTGAGCATCATTTTATTACTCTTGTCATGTGGGGTGGATCCAAGATTTTTGGAAGGGGGGGGGGCGCACAAGTGGAGGTCAAAGCCCAATCACAATTGTCGAAGACGCGAAATGCTTTCCAGGCGGTTTTAGGCCTTCTAACAGGAAATTCTGAAAACAAGATTTTTGGATATGCACAATGGCATAGCTGTTTCGTTCAAAGGCTTCGGCTAAAAAATTGCCCCCAAAATTGAGGGCCCCCCTCGGGTCCGCGCCTCATTGTGTAGGTTTATATGTATATGTTGAAATACTACTGATACTACCACTACTATTGCTAAAAACATTTAGAAAAACGATACTGTTGCTACACTACAACTACTAACGGTAATAACAGCAGCAATTATATTTGTTATTATAATATGAACATTGTAGTACTATCTCCTATTAGTATGAATTAACAATGTCATTATTGCCTTTGTCACTGATGTTAGTGTTTATGATACTTTCATTGCAATCAATCGTATGCAAGGTCCGCGCGGGATCCAAAGCCACCACTAAAACAGCTGATCGCGTGATACATTACTTAAGGTAGTCCAGAAGAGTCGCAGGCCGTCGCGTCGCCAGCGCACGCTCGCTCACCTGCGTCGCCATTCTTTGTCAGACATTGATTTAATAATTATCAGCTGTTGCAGGGACGGCTTGATTGTGCAGATTTATAATAAGGCGTACAAATGAAAGCATATTTAACTTGTAATAATGAACACAAAATTGTCATCAACATCACTTGTAACGCTGATGCCAAAAGTGCTATGATATGATGGTGATGCACGCATAAATCGGGTAATTAATATGCCCCGTTTGGTCTATTGGTAGTTGTGATGAAAGTTGGATAATGGCGTCATTATCTACAGTACGGCACCGACGTTTGACGTCATCGCAATCTTGCGCGCCCGTTTTGCATCGTCTACACTTCAAACGGACAGACGGACAATGCACGGTAGATGTCATGTACATATGTTATTTTTACTGAACAAATGTATATTTTTTCCTTTGCGTTTCTGCACATAAAAAATGTGTTTGTGTTCTTGGCTCGGTAAATATGTTATTAACAACAGTATCATATATCTGGTGGAACAAATTCTTGTCGTGGCCTCTCGAAAATGTTGTTTATATCACACCTGCCTTGCGGTATCCAAGCGGCAGTGTCGGTTCAGGTACACTCTGTCAGGCAGAACAGTAGACTGCCAAAGCCAGGACCCTCGGCCTTGAAAGGTGTAATCAAAATGTTACCGCCGGGTGAATGCGTTATAATAGCAAACCAAATATCACAGTTGGTTTTGATTTAAATCACATTAACCTCCCAATTATGCTGATGTGAAATATGATAATAGTTCCACAAAAAAATTCCTTTGATCATCCACACGGCATTCTTTCCAGGTCTTGAAATTACACCACATATTACGAGTTAATTAAGGTTTCACCAGATTGTTTAGTGCAGGGTAATTTCTTGGTGGTCAGGAGTAATGTGAAAAAATAGATGTCGAATTGAACTTAAATTTATTTCACCAACAGTATCTACATATCTCTCACATACTAATAGATTGGAATCTTTCCATAAAGTGTTCTTGTCCTTCAACTATTGACACATTACTATTCCTATATAATAATCTTCCTGGCCCCGTTCAGGGACCGTTTTTCAGATACATTTATTATTAGTTAGTAATAACTGAATCTGAAAAAAATTCACAGTGGAGATTATTATATATTACTGTGGTCATCTGCGATAACCACAGCAATGTATGCCAGTAAGCAAAATTAGTAGATCAGTTATTAAGGTAATAAGTGAGCATGAAGTCAGTGATATATATACGCTAGTAGATTTAGTAGTCGTTTTATTCACGTGTGACGAAAGCCTCCAGCTTAATTAGAGAATCGATTGATTAATCTGTAAATCTAAGTCGTATGAGGCTCTCTTTTGATTAAGAAAGTGGCAAAGTTGCCAGTTTATTGAATTATATATTTTTTTCAAAGCTGATTGTGCATAATGTTAAAACGAAAAATGCGTTCATCCATTTCAGTTATTTAGCCAACAATAAACATCAAATATTCATTTTCTTATAGTTGATTTCTTTCAGTAACACCATGCTCTAGCTACTGAGATTCATTTGGAAAGCACTTTGGTAATTGTCCAAAATAGGCGAAATACAGAAATAAAGGAAAACGCATTGAGGAACCACAACACCATCGCGGCAAATGAAAAATATTTATGCAATAGAGGACTTGACAAGTACTGACAGTGATTTGACGACCGGCGAAGACCAATTAACCTTCACTACATACGGGTAAAATGGACCTTGGCGACCTTCTTAGCGATTTTATATCAAAGAACGAACTAATCCTTGTTATATTTTGAATACATGCGATGGACGCCATTGAGTGCGGGGCGCGCTTCTTGTCACAAGAACGTTACTACGTTGGTACTGATTTCCTATCAGATGACAGCCTTTCAAGAACATATGGGCAATGTTGAGATGACTATTCCAATGATGAAATTTGGCTTTAATAGTTCCTCAAAGGTGCAGCCTAAAAAGGTCTGTCTTTTACAAAAACTAATTGCCCCAGGCTCTTCCGTGCCAGAATGTAGGTGGCTCTCAAACGCACAAACATGTTAAGGAAGACCACTATCCAAGACTTTAAATTAGTTGTATTAAATGCCCATGTGTCCGTTACCTAGTGTTGCTTGGGTAATGTGTATATGAAAAAGTAACGCACAGCCTACTTGCAGATATTGGGTAAACGTATACAACCATAAAAGGTTATCAAGAACCTATTGAATTAAAACGTAGAAATGCATATTTATCTAATCCCATCGCATTTTGACTAATAATAACAGGTTAAGTACTTACTTACCTCCCATTTTCCATAGGGTACCGATGAATATAACAGGCTATGTTTATCTATTAAAATTACGTTCTACTGCAAAACAAAAGGTCTCCTTTCAAAAACAATGTTACTGTTGGCTGGATGCGTTCGAACGTCTGAATTTCAACTAAACGTTTCATTAGTGTATTATATATCGCGATTGCCAATCATGTCTAGTAAATAATTTCCAAGAAGGACAATCACAACTTGGTGATTGGCTGCCCTAAAGTACGTCATAACTCAGCTGCAGAGGTCGCTACTGACGTATCGCGGCCTCCTAGAGCTCTGTCCATTTTGATAGTATATCTGGTCGAAAACTAATGTGATTGTACTTCAAAACGTGTACGCATCATTATTGCCGTTATCATAACATTTTTATTATCGTTATTATTATTATTATTATTATTATTATTATTATTATTATTATTATTGTTATTATTTTTGTTGTTGTTATTGTTATTGTTATTATAATTGTTTTACTGTTGTTATTATTATTAATGTTTTGTTATTATTATTACCATCATTATTATTATTGTTATTATTATTTTGTTATCATTTTATTATTTATAAAATCATTGCTTTTGTTGTTGTTATTCTTGTACTTCATATTATTATCATCATCATCATCATCATCATCATCATCATCATCATCATCATCATCATCATCATCATCATCATCATCATCATCACCACCATCATCATCATCATCATCATCATCATCATCATCATCATCATCATCATCATCATCATCATCATCACCATAACCACCCATCATCATCATCATCATCATCACCACCATCATCATCATCA
Source organism: Penaeus vannamei (assembly GCF_003789085.1). Classification (NCBI taxonomy): domain Eukaryota; kingdom Metazoa; phylum Arthropoda; class Malacostraca; order Decapoda; family Penaeidae; genus Penaeus; species Penaeus vannamei. The sequence goes on from NW_020868737.1 coordinate 14,455, forward strand.
TCATCATCATCATCATCATCATTATCATTATCAGCAGCAGCAGCATTATCCTCCCCCTCCTCCTCCTCATCATCATTATCATTATCATCGTTATTGTTAATATTACTAAAATGATCATAAAAAGTTAACGATAATGATAAAACTAATTAAATAAAAGAAGTGATCTTGTTATCCTGTTTATTATCATCATCATCGTCATCACCATCATTATTTTTCCTAATATATTTATTGTTATCTTTATTGGGATGATGGGGATTATTATTATTATTATCATTATTATTATTATTTTAATTTTTTATCATTACTATTATTATTTTCATTATTATTCTATTATTATTATCATTATTAGCAGTAGTCGTAGCATTGTTATTGTTATTATTAATATTTTCTTTGCTCTTGTTATTATTTATCATTATTGTTATTACAGTTTTTATTTTTCGTAATGTAATTATTGGTATTATTATTATTGTTTCATTATCATTATCATTTATTATTATTGTTGTTGTTGTTGTTCTAGTTTTAATGATGATGATGAAGATCATATAT
>NW_020868737.1:17500-19509 GCF_003789085.1 Penaeus vannamei
TTTGTAACAAATTTCATGAAATTATTTCGCTTTCTTATGCAGGGCTGCTGATTACCAAATATATTACTCGTGCAATTGTCTAAAGTATACGTTTAAGCTTGTGTTTAAACTCATATGGTCCTTTGAATTACATTAGCTACACATTTTCACAATAAACATTATAGAAACATCATGAATAAGGTAATTCGCAACTAGAAACACTTTCAGGGCTATTTTATATATTTTGGTTCTAAATTCTCCAAACGCTCGTCGGAACAGAGGTCAGGAGTAGTTGCCATAGTTGCCGATAGATGGCATGTATGGCTGGTCGTCAGTGAGAGGTTGGAACCTGGAGGCGGGCGGAAGTGTATGCGTTGTGCTTGCCGTTTAAATCTCCATTGCGAACTGGTTTCAGTTGCGTGCTGTTCAAGAAATTAAGACTGCGAAAACACAGTGATCAAATTAATGAATCAGAGGTAAAGAGTGTTTTCGAAAACCAACAGCGAATACATCGTTTCTCAGGATTTAAGCGAAAGTAAAGTTCTCGTCCCACTTCGGCTCCGTTGACTCAGCTGACTGCCACACACAGGTAAGATGAGTTCGCTTGTGCGTGACTCATGATTTCCAAGTTATAATGGTTAGCATTTTATAAATTAAAATGCTAACGGAAATTGCACCAAAAGACTTGAATTCCAGGTTAGGCAAGATGACTAAATAACAGAGTAGGTCACGCAAACTCAAGCTGTGTAGAATACGGCCCGTCCAGAAACCTTGAGCCTGGAATTGCCTAAGCACCAATATTAGTCGTAAACATGTAGGTAATACTGCTTTATACTCCACTCTACAACCTTGGAATATATATATATATATATATATATATATATATATATATATATATATATATATAAAGCGGTTAAATTTAAAATCATATATAGTATATTATATAGTATATATTATATATAGTATATATATTATAAATTATATATTATATATTTGTGTGTATAGGGAGGCTGTATAATGTATATGTTAAATATGAATGTATATATATATTATATATATATGCATTACATACATATATATAATATGCATAACATATATAATATATATATATATATATATATATATTGCATATACATATATATATATATATAATATATATATGATCATATACATATATATTATATAATAATATATATATATATGCATATATATATATATATATATATATATATATATATGCATATACATATATATATATATATATATAATATACATATATATATATATATATTATTATATATGCATATGTACATACATATATATATATATATATGTATATTATATATATATATATGCATATACATATTATATATATATATATATATGCATATGCATATACATATATATATATTATATATATATATATTATTATGCATATACATATATATATATGTGCATATACATATATATATACATATGCATATATATATATATATATATATATATATATATGCATATACATATATATATATATATATATGCATATACATATATATATTATATATGCATATACATATATATATATATTATGCATATACATATTATATATGTATAGCATATATATGTATGCATATATATATATATATATATATATATATATATATATATATATATATTAATGCATATATATATATGCATATATATATTTATGCATAAATATATGTATATGCATATATTATATATGTATAGCCATTATATATTATGTATATGCATATATTAATATGTAATATGCATATATTAATCATATATGTATATGCATATTATGCTATATGCATATAATATATGTATATGCATAATATGTATATGCATATATGTATATGCATATATGTATATGTATATATGCATATATGTATATGCATATATGTATATGCATATATGTATATGCATATATGTTATGCATATATGTATATGCATATATGTATGCATATATGTATATGCATATATGTATATGCCATATATGTATATGCATA
>NW_020868737.1:19609-31375 GCF_003789085.1 Penaeus vannamei
ATTTCTTTTTAAATTACTTGATTTTAGTGATAGGCTTGGTAATATTCGCCTTAGTTATAATGATGGTTGGCTAGAATTGGTAACCTAATTATATATTGCAATTATTTTAGGCACGCACAATGTCTTACGCCTTTGTCGACTTCACACGAGGTCCGTCGCCCTGTCAACCCGCGAGGTAACACCCCCAGGGTTTGCTAGAGGGCAAAGGCTTGTGCAAGAAAGGCTATGCTTTGAGCGTGAGGAGCCTTTGTTTGACTATGCATATTTATTTATGAAACTTTATTTCTTTAATGTATGAAAAAATAATTAGATAACGTTTAACATTGATAATATACGTATGTATATGTATGTACATATATAGGGAAGATGGGTTGTAGATGTATAAGCGGTGAACCATAATTCTTATTTTACGTCTTTTCGTCCTTTTTTTCAATACCGCAGCGAAAATTGGTATACAGAAACTCGAGTAAGCGGGCAGATATAAACTGGAACAGTCTCCTATTATAACCCCGACACGAATAAGTCTACAGGCTGCGCTACCTGCAGTATGAGGAGTTATTTCGCTTGGAGACTCCAATGGCCCTCCCGCTGCTACGTTCCGCAATTTCTCCTACCCCTTTTTCATTCCACAGTTTGCGTCACATATTTGTAGACGCGAAAGGGTAAAGCCAAGATATGTACTTATAGTTATACATTTATGTTTTTTTAAACACTCCCGACGGAACTCGGAGGCCAACCTGCGCGCTGTTTGTTGTCCCTTCGGCCGCGTGCCTACTTATGTAGACCTTGATCTCAGTGGGCTATTTTCCAGACGCGTTATTAATCATTCACGTGCTTAGTTTAAAGAATAAAAGTATAGAAAGGGTCAGGGAAATCGAAATTTTGATAGGGGAGAGATTTCCATATGCGACAGATGAGGGTTGTGTGCAGGCGTAGGGGGGCGGAGAATGGGGCGGGGAGGCGCATTTTTGGATGGAAGTCGGCGTCGCAAAGGGTGGGATTTTAGCCTTAGTTTATGGTATCCGTGAAAAGTGTGGTTTGGAATGTTTGTCGATAAATGGCGCTTGTGGATTAAAGAATATCCGTTTCATTATGTAAACAATACCGCCCTTTTGCCTCATTCGATTGCAATGTAGGTGCGTGGCGCTTGACCCTGGTTCTTGAATTAACCCATAAAGGGTGAATTTCCGATATTACGTCCGTGCACATATTTGGAAGAAGTTGGTGCCTTGGAAATCAAGCAGAGTATGATTACTTGGAGTAAAACAGCTGAAGAGAGATGAGTGAGGAGACCAGGCTCGTCACTGTCAATCCGTGAGGCCGAGAGGGTAGACGTGCATATTTTTTTAACAGTAGGGTAAGCTATATAATGGTTATGTTCTATTGGCATTGACATCTCGTATCAGTCGCTCAGAGGGAGCGTGAGGGCGGCGACTTTCCTTAGGATGCTTATCTACGGATTGCTCCGGCGCTGATGACTCCCCAAGGGCCGAGCGGACGAACTCCTATCGTAGCATGCGTAGGCCTTTCGTCTTCTTTCTTCTTTCTCCTCTCCCCCTTCCCCCTCCCTTTCTCCTTCTCTCCCCTCTCTCCTCCTCTCATTTTCTCCCCTCCCCTCTCCCTCTCCTCTCTTCACCTCTCTCCTTCCTTCTCTTCTTCCTCTCTTCTCGTCTCGTCTCGTCTCTTCTCGTCTCGTCTCCTCTCGCTTCTCTTTCCCTCCCTCCTATCCTCGCCTGCGTGAAGACGTTATCATGGAAAGGGAGAAGAACACCTTCTTTCCGCCGACCCAGCCGTGGGGCCATGTGCTGTCCTCATGGAAGCGGCTGGCCCTCCGAGAGGGACGCCAATTTCGACCCTCGGGCTGTGGTGACGGCGGCAGGTCTGGGGCGGCAGCGAGAGGAGGTCGCCCTGACGATAATGCCAGCCGAATCAGCCTTTCTGTTATTCATGGTCACTTGTCGGGCTGCCATTGCAGCTGTAAAGATGTTTCACACATGTCGATCAATATGTGATTACAGTTGTATCGACCCATTAGTTACTTGAATTTGTCATTAGTGGCTCACCGTGTCTGTCAAACAGCAGATCTATCGTCACGTATTTTTGCTGACGTTTTTTCTTGATATTTGCACTCTACTATTGGTAAAGCAGATTATGGACCGCCATTTGTTCGCCGCAGACAGAGAATCTCATTTGTTTGTGTAAAATGTGTATGCACCTGCAGTAGAGAGAAGAGCCATGCGGATGCAGGAAAGGATTATTCCTGTTTTTCTCAGACTGAACCTATGTGTAATATGTGTTTAGAGAAGCGAGGTGCCGTAATCATTGCGCCCGCCCTGTATCAGCATTTAGTCGTGAATTGTCTGCAGTTTTGCGCCGCGTGTTTGTGTTCTGATTTGTAGATACGTTTTTTGTGAATTTAGTGTTGAGTATATTTTTTCCAAGATGATGTAGCGTGTAGGATTTTTAAAATTATTAATCATAACGGATTTTCGTTTCGCACCAAAGCTTTTATTTCAGTTTCTGTGGTCACAATAGAGTAAAGAATGGTGGTAAATATTGCGTTAGACCGTAATTATAAAGTGTACGTTTGGGAGATGTAGCGGGGATGCATCGACAGTCACCAAAACAGGAAGCAGCGCCGCCACAAGTGTTGATCCAACAGCACCCGCAGTCCCTTCCACGATTCCGTCGCCGCCGCGCAGCTTCCCAGAAGAAGCCTGGCAGATGGGCGCTTTCTCAGGATTGTTCGCCTGGTCCCACGTTGCTCTCAACAGTGCTGTTAGCCGCTGGGAGCAACGGCGGACAGATAGATACGTTCTGTGCCTATGGAAGGTCTGTGTCTAGCAATTTATGACTATCTTAGTAAGTGGAGAGAACTTTACACCATTAAAGTTATTGATATAGCCAAAGTCTGACTCAGTCATAACGATTATGTAGCGGAGATAGGGAATATATATCGAAAAAGTGAACCTTTGATGGTATGGTGTATACCTTGCTTTTTTGAGTTTTAGATTCCTTGGTATTATTTCTGTAACAGATTTTATTCGATAAGATCATGATCAGGAATATTTTAAACATCCATTTAATCTCTTGTCAAATACATGGACCAGGTATTCGCTTTCCCACTATGGGCATATGATATCAGTTTCTTAAGAACGTCAAGCCTGCGCATCTGTCACCACAAATGCCAAGGCCTTCCCGCTGGTTTTGGCGTCTCGTGCAGGGACGTCTCCCGTAAAACGACCGTTTCAGAAATCCGTTAGAAAGATTGTTGAGTTTGGAAAAAAAGTGGCTAGGTGGAAGGTGAAAGTATGCATAGGCTTTTATTGGGATGACGCGACGCGCTACCTACATGAAAGATTTCCAGTAGTGGAACTAATATTTGTTATATCGATGTATTTTTGTGACTTGTGTAAAATATATTTTAGCGCCCGTTGGCACCCCTTCCGCTCACGTAGACTGAGCATGCTTCGTCTTCTAGGTGATCGAGGGAGCCCGCGATTTCAACTGTCTCGGCGAGGACTCCCTCTGCTCTTCCTCCGGAGGCCGAGTGAGGATGCCAGGCGACGACCGCGGGTCCCCCTCATCCCTCACTGACCTGGACTCAGCGCTCGGAGGCTCCGCCGCTTCGCCGGACTCCACCAGGAAGTCGAACAGGTCAGCTCTTGCTCTCCTGCGTCTGTTGCCGGAGGTGCGCGTGGCCATCTGCAGAGAGCGCCCATCGACCTTCAGATTAAATGCTTCTTTTTCTCTGGCTGCACAATGTTTTCTATGAATTGACAATTTTATTATTGTTATTCAGAGCAGTAGCGTGTCCATATTATTTATGACTGGGTTGGCGCACACAACGCTCTCTCTCTCTCTCTCTCTCTCTCTCTCTCTCTCACCTCTCTCTCATCGTCTCTCTCTCTCTCTCTCTCTCTCTCACTCTCTCTGTCCTCTCTTCCTCTCTCTTCTCTCTCTCTCTCTTCTCTCTTCTCTCTCTCTCTCTCTCTCTCTCTCACCTCTCTCTCTCTCTTCTCTCTCACACTCACTCACACTCACTCACCACCTCTCACACACGCACACACAAACGCACCCACACGCACACACACACCACACGCACACACACACACACACACACGCGCGCGCACGCACGCACGCACGCACGCACGCACGCACGCACGCACGCACACGCACGCAACGCACGCACACACAACACACACACACACACACACACACACACACACCCACACACACAACACACACACACACACACACACACACACACACTACACACTCCTCACACTCACTTTCTCTCTCTCCACACTCTCACTTCTCTCTCTCTCACACACCCTAACCCTCACCCTAACTCTCCCTCTCCCTCCCTCCCCCCTCCCCCCCCCCTCTCTCTCTCTCTCTCTCTCTCTCTCTCTCTCTCTCTCTCTCTCTCTCTCTCTCTCTCTCTCTCTCTCTCACACACCAACAACACAACACACACACACACACACACACACACACACACACACACACACACACACAGCACACACACACACACACACACACACACACACACCACACACACACACTCACGCAACACACACACACTCACAGCACACACACACTCACTACACACACACACACACACACACACTCACAATATACACTCACTCATCACTCACTCACTCTTTCACTCACTCACTCACTCACTCCCCCTAGACTTCACCCCTGAACATACTTCCCTCCAAGCTTGCCTAGAGCATGGTCCTTAGGACTTATATCATTGGCAATGGGAAGCTCTTTAGAATGCTAAGATTCTTCTAATTTGACAAGGAAATCCAATGTTGAATTGCATTTACAAGAAAAGCCCTCATATTGGATACATTTTCAATGACTGTTGTTTAGGTGATATATTTTATATTGATGTCATAAGTTTATATTTGTTGGTAGAATGTGAAAAAATCTAATGACTTCTTTTTGATGAAACAGTGGCTGCTCGAGCATGAGTGACCGGGAAGAAGAAAACTTTGAGTGTTACGGCGAGGCTGATGACATTGAGTGTGATTCTGACTCAGCCAGGATGGGGTAAGATAGCCAATTCATAGTCAAATATTGGGACTCTTTTTTGTAATCGGGAAATGTGTATAGAGTATTGTTTATAGGGTTTAATGGATTTGAATTTAAAATAGATTCATTGGTAAAGAATTTTAATCACTACTGGTACTATGTGGTAAAAAATGTTTTGTAATTTATTGGGTAAATTAACAAATTATGGTGAAGTGTATGTCTGAATGTCTCAGGGTTAGTTTTTTCATAATACAAGTTGAAAATGTTGGTGTAGCAGTAATTTGCTAATACATTATATATTTGAGTTACATCACTGAACTAATTAAGTGTTAATAGATTTATTTATTACACTGCTAAAATTATTATGTGCTCTTAATAATGATCAAGTTCCTCCATGTTGACAGAGATGACCTAGATGGCAGTATAAGAAGTCCACCTCATTCTCTACCCCCTAGTAACTTTAGTCGCAGGAATTCCTGGGTTAGAAGGTCATTACGAGGCTCTCCATCCAGGTATATATCGATTGATGACGTGATCACTGCTTGCTAGTAACGGCAGAACAGCATGGGTTGTTGCAGAATGCACATTTTTGGGATTCTCCTTTTCCTGGACTATATCCTAATCCTCCTTCATGTAATGCAGAAATTTATCTAGAAATGTTTGTTAGGATTTTACTTTATTAATTGAATTTGATTGTAAAGTTACTAATTTGCATAAATGTTAAGTAACAAAATAATATGTAATTTAAGCAAACTTAGCTTCTTGATCTTTCTGCTTTATCTGATGGGAGCTCTGCTTAATGTGACAAAAAAATGCCTTTGGCATTATGAAAATATCTAGAAGTAAATTATAGTTATATGACATTTGTTTTCCTTATTCATGAAACACTCATCATTGACAGCATTTTTTTGTCAAATGCTAGATAATCAAGATCTTTTCCTATTTCAGAATTAACTATTTTTACTTGCATTTCATCTTCTTTCTTGTATTAGGCATATGTGACATCTTGTGGATTTTTAACTAAATTGAATTTCTCTGGTTTGTAGCTTGCTTTTTGTGTTCTCTAAATGTGTTTGTTTTTACATATACTTGTTTATGTGGTGAACTGACAAAAAATGTAGCAAGGGGTAAAAATTATATTTGGAGATGGTAGATCTAATGATTATGTTTAAGCTTGGGCAAAGTAAAAAGTAAATTGTACTTTTACTCTTGCACAACAGTAAAATTATAAAGTAATGAAAAGGGTAAAACTGAATGCCCCAGAACATTTACAAGCTTCACATGCATGCAAAGTGTGTTTTTTAGAAACCTAATTTATCATTAAATTCAAAACTTTTATTTAAGCACTTTTGAAATTTATCCTAAGCTGGAGTAAGAAGTATGTTGGAATATTGCAGGATTGTTGTGAATGTAGAACCTACCATTGCTTTTGTTTATTAAAATGCTTTTATATTTACAATTTTGGCTGTAGGGTAGTACCATATATCTAACAAAGTCTCTTTTCAGTATTTACTTAACCCTTTTTTGGTTTTGATATTCATTTAAGAAATATGATTAGCTTTACAGTATTCAAGTTGATTAATTTTCCTTTTTCTTGGATTATACCTTGTATTTTTCTAATGCACTTATAGCTAGTTTCATTTTTAGCACTGCTAGAGAATATTCTGTAGATTCTTATAGAAAATCTGAAAACATGAGGAGAGGTAAAACACCATCAAAGAATCTTGTTTCCTGCTTTTCTTATATTCAAATACTAAGGATTTATTTAATTGTACAATTGATGTCAGTTGTCAAGTGCTCCAGCTAATTCTTTGTTTATAAAACACACACTTGATAAAATGAATTCTTTTGAAGAGATAACTCTTCAGTTTCCTCAATGAGATGTTTATTTCTCTTCTATAGCGCACAGGAGAAAATCGTCCCTCCCCGACGGTGGGGTTCCTTCAGACAGTAAGCACCTAGCTCTCTTTATGTATCTGGTGATGGCATGACTGACAGTGTTTTGGAACACCTGCTTTTTATTCATTTAAATTAGATCATCTTCAAATTGTCTCTGTAGGCTCACATATTTATGCACTTAACCTCTACGATCCAGATAACGTGACCATCATGTCATGAAAAATATGTTGTGAGTGGCGGCTGAATTGAACATGCCCTCATGGGAGAATATTGCTGAGGGCCAGGGTGACATGACCTTACCATCATGAGCATTTCAGCATGAGGGTACAAAGCTCTTGGAGGGTGATTAGACTCATTTCCATCAATAAATGAGTGTGGAATATATGATCCATGAGCCATGACTGGAAGATCATTGGTTCCAGGGAGGACACTATATCCATGCCCAGGATCTTATTCCTGGCTGCCTTGACTGGCAAAGCAGGTTGTTTTGCAGAAAATTGAATATTAAGAAACAAAAAAGAATTGCACAAATAACAAAATGTTACTTATTATTATTATTGTACTGAGTTATTGACTACCTCGAGAGATGATATGGAGTCTGTAAAAGGAAAACGGTCTATTATTATCTGGACAAATATAAGGAATGAAAAGCTAAGAATGCATATACAGAAAAAGGGGAAATAACATTGCAAAGGGAAGGCACTGAGTATTGACACTGCATCTGAATGTTTGCATTTGCCTGGCCTACAAGCCATACACCCGTCAGAGTGGCTGCTCAAGTAAGCCTGTCTGTATTTTGGGTCACATGAAGGCAGGGAAACAGCTGGATCCAATGGGGTGAATTTCTTATAACATTTATATATATATATTATATATATATATATAAATATAATATATATATATATATATATATATATATATATACAGGCAGAAAACCATGTATTAGTTTGTGTAGTTTATGTTTTATATTGATATAATATCCTTTATTTGTTTATTTATTTGTGTTCAGTTAGCCACCTATTACTCACCTATCACCTATTTTTTAATGCCATTTTAACATTTATAAAGCTGTTGTAGTACTGCAAGCTATCAGTAAAAAGGAACTCATGATGAAAGTGATAAAGTAATAGTTTGATGGAAATTAATTCCTCATCGAGCATGAGAAAGATTTAAGGATGTTACTTCTCACTTAATTGTCAATAATGCCTAGTGTATTATTAGTAAAGCATGATTTCCAGTAAAACTTAATGAAAAGGGGAGGGTTAAATCTCACTAAATGTACCATAATTATCTTTCCACAAAAGTAAGTGCACACCTTTTTCATACCAGGTATATTTGGATATGATAGATTTATACAATATTGTATTATAAAAATTAATGTTTCATTGTGGGAAAGAAAGTAACTGGGAGAAACATTCTGTAAATAGAAATAGCAGTTTATTTTCTATTTTGTGAATTAATTTGATAGATGTTTTATCTTCAAAAACCAATCTATCACTGAAATGTATTTCTCATCCTTATATTTAAATTAGGATATGGGCTGGTCGTGTCAATATAATATATAAATGATGTTTACCACTGTAATAGAAAAAAGACACAACTCTGCTAGAATGTGCTCCATTGTTGCAAATTATTGCTAATATGCATACCTCAAAACTTGACAAATTTCAGCTATCATGCACAAAATTTAATGCTTCAGTTATTTTGAAATTATGCAGACAGTATACTGGGCATTACCCCAGTTTTGAATAGTTATATTATTGGCTGTTAATGGTCAGTGATTGGTCACTGTTTTTGATCTTGCCACTTAATGAGCAGTACAGATTGTTGACAAGCCATGCATAGGTGAGCGAGTGTTATCAGCAATGGGTTACATTCTGAGTGTGTGAATTCTGACTGTAATTTCTTGGATAATCTTTACCAGATAGAAATGGAAGTTCTAAAAATAACGTAAAGGCCAATGAGCCCTCTGATGCCAATAAGTAAACCTGTCAGCCCACTCATGCCTTCATTCAGACCAAAAGTAACTCTGACAGTCTTTCTTGAGTAAATGTAGCTGCAATTATGTTGTTTTATGTTCTCAATAAATTTAGCCTTTATTTTGTTGTTTTATGTATGCAATGAAATCATTTATTTTCTTGATTTATATTCTATGTTTGTTACTTGTAATATTGCTAATGATGTAAATGAAAACAGCCACAATGAGAACTGAAGAGGAACTCGTGACGAGTTCGAAGCATTACATTTATTCTCATTTTCATCTTTGTGTACATGTTTCTGTGTTTGTGCTTGTGTTCATTGCTAATGATGTTAGGGCTGTCCAATAGAGAATATGTGAAAACGATATGTGGGGAGATCCTCTGCACAAGAATTTTTTCTTTCTTTTATAGCTAATTTTAGATGTGAAATTCAAACACATATTGTCTACCTGTTTCTTCTACTTTTGTAGCTTTCTCTCTCTGTCAGGGTTTTGTTTTCCCCTGACTTTGGTGGGTTATGGAGACACAATTCTGCTTTGGCTGTTTATTCTGAAGAGGTGGTAGCGTGGCGTGGCTGTCTCGTGCAAAGGGGGAGTCCCGGGCAAGGTGAGCCCAGGTGCGCGCCTAGCGGTAACGCGCATGGGGAGAGCCCCAAGGAGGAGGTCTGGTCAGGGCCGTCACCCCTGGTCAACTGTCTTGTAGCGTTGAAGAGAGAGTCAGGAGTCCATAACGTTGGGGACGTGGGTCGCTAACCCTCGTCCCTCAGATCGCTAGGCATACGCTATCAACCGTCGTCCCCGACGGCTGGTGCTGGAGTTCTCTGAAAGAAGTACACCAGAGGCAGAGACAGGGAGAGAGACAGGAGGGCCAGCAATGGGGGGGGAGGCTGTGTGATAGCAAGGGCCGTAAAATATAACCAAACTATATAAGATTGCAATGAGTGTTATTTCAGTTATTTGCAAGAATTTTCTATTTCTATTTATTTTTTCCATTAATTCACTGTCCAAGGATGGACAGAGGAACATGCTTAGGGAGACAATTGCAATAGTCCGCAAGGACTTGCTTGAGTTGCAGTTGCCTCAGATAGCAGGAGATGAAGATCTACAAGAGATAGGCATTGTGCAGAACTACAAGGAAGCAAAAGTTGTTGCAGTTCGCAAGAACGTCTTGAACGACTAACTTCCTTGGGAAAGAGAAATAAGAATGCAACAATGCAGAGTTCAGTAGTGAGCAGTGCAATGGTGCATACAGTATACGCCTAACTAATTGAAATTGTCTATCACACGTCAACAACAGAGATTCGAGGCAAAGCGATAATGAAAACGGGTAATGCAGTCCTTATACTTCGGGAGCGACTCATTACATCAAATATTCTTTCTCAAGACAGCATAGACACGATATCTTCAAGATAATATCGGATAATAAACCTATGAATCACAAGGACAGAAAAGATCAGGAAAACAGGTCACTCGCGGTCAAAATGTGATCATTGAGACAAGGGTAGGTCAAATGAATGATTACATGTGACAGATTTTACGCATTCTTTTAAGATTTTGTTTAAAAGATATAATGTTGTAAGTAAACATCACTACAAAAAATAATAATTCAACGCTAGTGGCCTTAACAAAATTATTGAAAATAGGTACGAGAGCGAAGGGAAATAGCGGGGGGGGGGGTATGGGAGAGGGAGGGTAGGAGACAGCGGTAGGTGGGAAACGTAGGGAAAGAGGCGTTTGTTTGTGCATAATTCCACAAAGTTATTTAAATACTCAAAAACATCCCAGAAATGCATAATCAAACCGTGCCGAAAAAATGCACTTAATAATAATATACGAAATTAACGTCGATATAGCGTCGCTTAATACAATGGTAGATAATAAGAATAAGATAGGTACCAAGAATATCACAATACTTATACCTCTAGCCGCGTGGCTTAGTATAGTTCACCCACATATTAAAATATCGAGGGATAGACTACGAATCTATGCATTGATTCTAGCATGATCGAGTTACATTAAAAAAAACACGCCAAAGAAAGAAATGACTCGCAAGTGATAAAAATGGGGATTCATTACCTGAAAAAGATGACGATTTACCATGACGAAAAAAACATGGTAGATACTAGAAAAAAGGAAAGAAAATGCACTTTGCACGGACGCTTTTTCAGATATTTGAAACAAATCACTGCATTTGTGAAAAAATCGTACGGCATGCACACATAGGCGAAGAAAGGTGAAAAAAAGAACTGCCCACGGTATACTTACAATTTTTCGGAGGTGCATCTTGTAGTTCGTGTCGCTGCTGCATAGAGCGACATACCGCCGTCTGTCACCAGTTGTCAGGGTTATGTTTTCCCCTGACTTTGGTGGGTTATGGAGACAATTCTAGTTTCATCCTTTGTTGGTTGACCTGGCTGGTAGCGTGGCGCGGCTATGTTTAGTGCTGTGCAGTTGTGGGCAAAGTGGAGCCCAAGGGCAAGGTCTATATAAGTACTTATATAGACCTTGCCCAAGGGCGCATCAAGCGTGAGTGCGCATGGGGAGACTTGGTCAATTGTCCTGTACCGTTGAAGAGAGGGTCCCTAATGTTGGGGACGTGGGTAGCTAACCATAGTTCCTCAGACTGTCCTCTCTCTCTGTCAGGGGTTTTGTGTTGCCCTGATTTGGTGGGTTATGGAGACAATTCTGGTTCAGCTGTTTATTGATAGGATTTGGCTGGAAGGTAGCGTGGCGCGGGTTATTGTGGGCAAGGAAGCCCAAGAGGGGCGCCGAGCGGGGAGCGCCCCCAAGGAGAGGTGTGGTCAAGGCCGTGGGCCCCGCTCAAGTGTGCTGGGTCAACTGTC
>NW_020868737.1:33975-38975 GCF_003789085.1 Penaeus vannamei
GTGCCCTTCTGCCACCGCCGCGTGCCCCGGAGGCCGCCCCAAAGGCCGCTCCGGGAGAGCAGCCCTGAGCCCGTAGAGTTAGGACAAAGAGGGTGTTGGGCGGGCGGCCTTTGTCGAGGACCGTTCCCGCTTTCCCGTCGGTGCATTCATTGTGCTCGAATTTTGTAATGCTCTCTCTACTATAATTCTTGAAATTCTACGAATAATTTGTAGTTTTTACTATTTGGTTTGTCACTGCGAAGCCAATGTTAAAATGTGTATTTTTCCTTCAAAATCGTGCCTTGTTACTTTTGTATCAATTTTATTGATAATTGTCTTGTAAAGTGAGAGCATGTACTTGTACATTGTAACTTGTAGCTGCATCACGTTTCCTCTGTGTGTTGTGTGTGTCTGTGTATGTCCCTGACCACGTGTTGCCCTTGCTCCCCAGCGCCCCTAAGCGGGTAGGAGGCACCGCGGTGGCGTCGCAGCTGTACCGCACGTCTTCCTTCTCCTCGGGCCGTTCCTCCGCCGCCGATCAGGAAGATATGTACTCTGACGCTTCCCTTGAGGACGACGTGCTCGACCTCAACCACAAGGTCAGACTCCCCTGCCTGCCCATGCAAACGGTGCTTTCCCAGAGTGCCTGGTGGAGGTGGTGGCGGCGCATGCTTTCTGCTTTCTAGAGGGGTTCCTCTTCCCTAGAACACTTTCATGGCCTTTTCTCTCTTTTTTGCAGATTCATCTGTGATCGCTTTCTTACTAGTATCGTTCTGTTTTAGTTTCAGAATTTGGGATTTTGCAATGTTGTTCTTTCCTATAACATTCACTGCTTGTAGTCTTGTGCTGTAGCCAATTTTTACACATTTGAATCTACTGCTTGCGGGTGCTACGTTAGAATTGGTAGAGGCGATGAAGCCGCATTATTGTAGCTGTAGTTCGGGCACTAACGCCGGGGGTCTCTCCCACCACGGTAGGAGTGTCAATGTGGCTGAGGAGGACCTCATGAGCCTTCACCCCGACCACGCCAACGATGCAGAGTACCTGCACGCTAAGGTAAGTTGTCTGACTTGGACTTTCGTTTCCGAGATACCAGGCCAAAAGGAACGACAGACTTCATTGAAATAAGTAGGGAACGGACCGAAAGGTAAGGACAAAACACCATCTGATGAACTACTTACGGGGACCTCCCGTTAATGTCAAGGTTTACAACCAGTCCTGTAGAAGAGGCGGAAGTTAATCTAGCCCTGCTTCCGAAAACATTGAATGTAAATACCAGACTTCAAGGGAAGGGACGTTTTATCTGGGGACAGTGCGATTAGGCTCACGGGTTACTGCTTCCTAATTGTCAAGAGAATCTTTTTATTAGTGGTTTTAGAGCCTCGTATAGTAACAGATCGGTAAATATGCGTGAATGATTCTTAGAGAATTATTGATACATGTTAATGTTGAATAGAAATAGATAATGTGAACTTCTTGCAACGGAACAAAGAAAGGAAACCATTTGTGACAGCACGGGCGAGGAAACAAAGTCGGGGGAAGGGCGGCATAATGATGGCAGGGAGCAGGAGGCACCATCTATTTGGTGCTGGCGCAAGGCTGGAGGCTATCATCTCTAGAGAAGTGCTGTTGCTGCTGTCAAGTCAGAGTGCCATTATTGGAGACGTAATGAAACTAGGTGAACTGCCGTTTTAGATAATTATGGGATGTTCGGATATATATATTAATGGGTTTTTGACATGTGTGACCACAGTGATAACGAAGTGACGGAGAGAATTTGCGGGACGCAAGAAAGGGTGTTGGCACAGCGATCGCCTTAATGAATGGTGCATTGTTTTTAGTGTGTGATTGTTTGGAGGCCGATGTGGCGCTGAATATCATTGTCAAACAGTTGAGGTGTTAGGGGGGGTCTAGGAAGTAGGGAGGAGGAAGGAATGTACCTGAACTCTGCAGACAATGTAACAGTGCACGGTGGAGGCTGCTGGGCTTAACAGGTTGAAATACTATCATCATGCTGGGATTCAGATTCTTGCACTGCAGCTGCAGACTATGACCGGCAGGATTCTTAGATCAATCTAGCGATACACTAGACGAAAAAGGAACAACAGAGGAAGTGACGAAACTACAGTATATCCGCTACGAGGGAGTCCAGTTTAAGCCACGTTTTTTGTTGCCGCTGCCGGACGGAGGACGACGAGACCGAATGACTTCGCGGAGCTACGAGGGAATCGACGCATTTTGATGTTACACAATATCGAAGCCCGTCAGGTCCATCCCTTGCTCTGTGTTTTTCTCTTTCTCATTTACACCTCTGCATTCCACTTTGGGTCTCCATGCTGACGCTGTTTAAACCGTATTTATTTTTTTTTCTCTCGACTCGTAAGCATTCCCATTGCCATTAAAATATGTATCACAAGCCGAACAAGCTGTGGCAGTTCACGCCTCTGGCAGGGGGCGGGGCGCGCCTATTGTGATGAGGGCGGCGCTGGTATTTGCTCTACACGTTCATCCAAAGGGCTATTAGGTGGGGCTCGGGGAAGGAGTAAGGGAATGTGTGGATGCGTTTATACAATGCTCATATGTACACACACGCATGTAAACGCACGTGTGTGGGCATGTATACATATATATATAATCATATATATCTACATACAATCACACACGCACACGCACACACACACACACGTACACACAACCACACACACACACACACAACGTACACACACACAACACGTACACACACACACGTACACAACACACACACACACCGCACGCGCATACGTACATACGTACATAAGTACATACATAAATAAATACGTACATATATGCATACTGTATGCAATGCTTATGCGTATACACTTACACATAACACACATATACATACACATGCTTGCTTACATAAGTACGTATGTACATACATACATGCACGCATGCACGCACACGCATGCACGCGCGCACACGCACGCACGCACGCGCGCACAACGCACGCACGCGCGCACGCACGAACAGCAACGCACGCCGCGCACACACACACACACACACACACACACACACACACACACACACACACACACACACACACACACACACACACACACATGCACACGTACAATAAACGCATACATTCATACATGCACTTAGACGGAATGTAAAATAATGTAAGAAAGTATTGGTCGTTACGATCTTGTAATCGTTATCTGTTCGATAACTTAATCTTATCCCGCCAGTGCCTTGGCAGCCCCCCCCCCCTCGCTCCCACGAGCGGCCGGGCCGCGTGGGGCGCAGTGCGAGCCGTGGCGAGGGTTAGTCTCTCACCGCAACAGGATGTTGAGTAAAGGCCTCGTGATAACATCAGTGTTCTTCTACCTCTGCTGTCAGTTTCGTATGAGTGGAATACGACGCCGTAGAATTGCTGCGAGTGTCGTGTGTTTGTTCAAATGCGCTTTTAGACAAGGGAAGAAAAGATTTTTTGTGTTGGCCAAAAATGTTTGAAAAACGCAGAATATAGCAGAAGTAAGAAGAATACATTGGCGACGGCGGCTGAAGTGAAAATGCAACGCAGCCCTGGATGTCTTACTTTTTCTTTTCCTTGTTTTATATGGCGTGCGCCGTTTCGCATGCTGGGTGGGAACCGCTTGGTCATTTTCATGTAATATTCAACAAGGATGTTTAAACGGCGGCACATATGAATTTGAACAATAACTAGTGATGTTATAGCAATTACTTCAATTCGACATCCGCATTAGCCAGGCTGTGTAAATGCGGGAGTGAGTGTAAACGCTGTTTTAAGAGCACATGTAAGTCTGCCGAATACGTCAGCGAGCAGCTCCTTGGGGCGACCCTCCCTGCCGTCACTCCTTACTCCGCACTCAACATGAGGGTTTGTTTTGCTTCACAGTTTATTGGAAGGATTACCGTGTGGCGATTCGTTGTTGCAGTGATGCGATTCCTTCCCTCGGAGAAGGCGGTGGTTATGGGGTCAGAGCGTTTTATCACGTGGGCGATAAGATTGCTATCCCGTGGACGTAAGGGCAGTGGAAGTGCCGAAGTGCATAGGGAAAAGGCCGTTCGGAGGTCGAGGGAGTGACGGAATGGCCGCAGAAACGGACCATTAGCAGCCAGATTACCAGATTACAAATACCGCGGGAACACCATGCAAAACAAATGAAAAAAAGTGGACAAGGAGGGCGAGTGAGGTTTGGAGTGGAAGGATTGCGTTGGTGGAGGGGGGGGGGGGCTGTCAAAGATTAGAGTTCGGGTTCGGGGCGGACTAGGGATATGGGCCTATATGGGTGTCAGCATTTAGGCCTAGGCATGTGGTCCCACTCAGTAGGAATACATAAACAAGAAGGAATGGTGCTTTGTGCTCATCCCGCGCAGCGCAGCCTGGAGGAGGATGAGCGCCCTAATCTGCGCAATAAGAGGTTAATGTGAGCACTTACTTCTGTCCCTCTCATTCTCTTCCTCTTTTCCCTTTTTTCACTTCTCTTGTTTACTCTTTCCTTTTCCCTTCTCTTCTCATTTCGTGTTTGTGTTTACTTCAAGCTCCCTTGCCTGGGTCGGGATGCCATGATTCCTGGGGTATGAAGGTGAGGTCAAGGGTATCAGGAACCGGAAGTGCCGGAGGTGGTGAGGGGGAGGAGGGAACTTTCCTTGCTCACGCCCTGGGTGTGTGTGGGGGGAAGGGGGAGTCTCCGGCATCATCTTTAGGTTCCTGAAATACGCAGTTAATAACGGAAATGGAGTCGCATAGCAGTCGGGCATTGGAGGCTCAGATATGCAGCATTACTCTGGGCTGTTCGTGACAGGCACTCGAAGCGAAGAAACGGCGGTAGAGTCCTAGAGTCGCGCGGTTACGTCATGCAGCAACTTGGTCTCGATAGATGGCGGCGGAGGAGGGAGGATTGGGAGGGACGCGGGCTAATTTAGATCGGCGTCAATGGTCGCAGCGTTAAGGAATAAAGAAAGTTGAACAAGTAAATAAAAAGTGCCATTAAGAAGCAGAAGGCGTGCTAGGCGTT
>NW_020868737.1:43975-49998 GCF_003789085.1 Penaeus vannamei
TACGGTATGGAACTAAGCTGGTGCGCTGACTTGAGTCACATTTTCGATGAGCTTAACAGTTTAAACATCTTTTATGAAAAATGTAAGATAGACAGTCTAGACGTTTCACAAAAGCAACTGTTGTCAGTATATGAAAATGAGTTCCTGTTAAATGTCAATACAAAACCTAAACTGCGTTTCACACAGAACATTATTTAGAACGGTATCTGTCGCGAAATTCACAGTCAGTCCTCGCACAAATTCGTGTCGGTATATTGCCTATGAAGATTGAAAAGGGGCGGATCTGAATCAGGTAGAAGATGAAATCCATTTCCTATTCTATTATCTCTTGTATGACGGTATCAGAAAAATCTAGAAAAATGTCAACTGGTACTCCCAGATTTTCTCACTATGAATTCATTGGAAAAATTAAGTTTCGTTTTGCAATACGAACAAATTCTTACAGCCTCCATTGATTTTGTAACAACTGCCTTCCATAAAAGAAAGGTAGCCCTGTAAATATTTATTCAAACTTTTATCCGAACTTTTATCTAACATTTAAACTTGATTTTTGTACTGTGCTTTTAAATATTATATGATGTGTTATTTTATATTCATTGTGCTATGGTTTTAGTTATTTCTATTTTGTATTATGCAAGTAATGTCTGGGTAAGTACTTAAGGACTGGTTGCAAGCATGTACGTAAAAAAGGGAAAAAATGTATTATATTTAACGTGACACTTAAATAAACAATAAAAAGTAAGTCTCTCACTCTGTCTGTCTGTGTGTCTCTCTCACTCTCTCTCCCTCCCCCCTCCCCGCCTCCCTCCCTCCCTCCCTCCCTCCCTCCCTCCCTCCCTCCCTCACACTCCCCCTCCCTCCCTCTCTACCTCTCTCCTCTCCTCTCCCTCCCTCATTCCCTTACTCCTACTCTCCCTCTCCTCTCCGTCTCTCTCTCTCTCTCTCCTCTCTCTCTCTCTCTCTCTCTCTCTCTCTCTCTCTCTCTCTCTCTCTCTCTCTCTCTCTCTCTCTCTCTCTCTCTCCCTCTCCCTCTCCCTCTCCCTCTCCCTCTCCTCTCCCTCTCCCTCTCCCTCTCTCTCCTGTCCCTCTCCCTCTCTCCCTCTCCCTCTCCTCTCTCTCTCTCTCTCTCTCTCTCTCTCTCTCTCTCTCTCTCTCTCTCTCTCTCTCTCTCTCTCTCTCTCTCTCTCCCTCCCTCCCTCCCTCCCTCCCTCCCTCCCTCCCTCCTCTCTCTCTCTCTCTCTCTCTCTCTCTCTCTCTCTCTCTCTCTCTCTCTCTCTCTCTCTCTCTCTCTCTCCCCTTATGTATGCATTTAATTGTATACACTTTTAGAATAATTTTGTGCGTGAATGTATGTTTGTTTTTGTTTAATGATTCCTTAACTGATATTCGTCATTTTTTAGCTATTAAAGTGAAAGTATTTAAAAGCTGAAAATCATCTCTTTTCAGGGAAGGCGCTGTAGCTTTTCTATTCCATATTCAGGACTCTTGCACGGCCTGCTGAGACGCGCAAGGCCCACAAGAAGTGGATGATTATTTCTTTCGGTTATCCGCATCCTCCATTATGTCAAGTCAAGAAGGAATCAAGAGGGATTTATTGGCCTTTGATAAACCTCTGGTAAACCGATTTGACTCCACTGAGCGGAGCGTGATAGGCGGTCCTGTCGGTGCCACGTTAGTTCCAGAGTGGCGGGAAGAGGATGGCAGTGAAAGGAAGCTCAACCGGAAATGCACAGGCTCTCCAGAACCGTCGGGCACGTGTTTTTCTGCAATCGAGGTCGACGGTAACTCGAACACATTACCGAAGAATATCAGCGATGATGCAACTGCACACACGACTCAGGATGTGGGTGATATGTCCAGCAACGCTACCTTTTCCGTGAACACGACGCAGCTGATGGACATCGGCGATAGTATCTTGCACGAAATCTCTGGTGTTTCTGGCCTTCATGACACTTTAGCCAGCCAGTCAGACCCAGGATGCCCGGCGCACAAGTGCAGCGGTCACCATGCACGGAGTGGAACATTAGAATCTTCGAATTTATCACTGAGCTTAGATCACCTTCCTCGAGTGCTAAGCAGCAGCAGAAACTCTCAGGGGACCATGCTGGAAGACATAGGTGATAGCATCCTTTACTACAGCAATGGGACAGACACAGAAGAGGATGTGGAAAGATTGAACAAGCAGGCACAAGACCAGGAGGAGGTTGGAGCAAAAGTGTGTTCCAGTAATGATATTCAAGATAATCTTGACTCTATAGAGCAAGGAATTAGTAAAGTAGAGTCAGGTCAAACTGACATTGAAATTATCATCAACAATTGGGATGAAGAAGTAGAATTGATTTCAGAAAGAGATGAACACGCACCTAAATGTGAAGAAACTACTACTGGTACTGACCAGCAGAGCCTAAATGAAGATTGTGAAGTTCATGCAATATTAAACAAACATGAGGAGAAACTCAGAAAAAATGAAATCTATGATAGCTTTGACAAACTTGTTGATGAGTGCAAGTCAGATTTGTTACGTCAGTATAAACGTAGGGGCTCTGCACAAAGCACAGCCATCCAGCCACCTGAAATATTACGCATCTCCGCGAGATGTTTTTCTGCACCATCTCTTAAAAGTACTGAGTCACCTGGTGCATTCAGTGATCACAACAGAGAACAGTCTTGTGGCCCAGATCATGCAGGGACTCATAGTCTGTTCACGCCAATACAGCAATTTGTTGTGCCCCATTTTTCTCTTCAAACCATTAATAATTTCACATCACACGGTGAGCTCGAATGCGCAGTGGGGGAACCAGCAGAAAGGGCAACATGTTCTTCAGTCTATCCAGAAACCCTTCCACAAAGTAGTTATGAAGGTCAGGTGCAGCTGAACGAATCTGCGCAGGATCAGGGGAATTCTTCCCCAAACCACACGTCATCTGATCCCCAACTTAATCCCAGTAACAGCCATGATGTTGAGGCAAGTGATACCAGAGTAAATGACCAGAACCATAATCTAATTGTGTGGGACAGTGAATTTCCTGATCATGGCTTTGGTACTTTCCAAGGAAAGACAGACCCTAATGGCAGTTCAAATGAGAATAGTATCCAAGAAAATAATTATCACAGTTTCATCAGTAATGGCGTAATCACCAGCAGAAAATGCGAAAAGAGGGAGTATGGCAAGGGAGTGATTGGACAGATCAGTTATGCGCTAGATCAGGCTAATCTCAAAGATAGAAGGGATGCTTTCAGTGAGCAGTGCAGTGGTACCAGTGAACATACTAGCAGCGCCAGTGAAGAAAAGGAAGGAGTTAGTCTGACCAGTGACGAAAGTGAGTATTTTGATAGTCCATGTAAGGAGGTTTGTATTCACAGTGAATTATTCTGTGCAAAACACGAGGAAAGTGGACAGACCAGTGATCGCAGTGAAATTTGCAGCAAAGAGAGTGAGCAAACCAGTGTATCTAGTGAAGAAGAAAAACAGACTAGGACATCTAGTGAAGTAAGCAAGCAAACCAGTGCCTTAGCTATACTTATCAATAATGGAAGTGAGAATACTAGTATATCCCATGATGAAAGTGAAGGAAAGGAGCAGATCAATGCATCTAGTGTTAATGGTAAAGTGTATAACGAAGAAAATGAACGGATTAGTACTTTCAGTGAAAGAAGTGAAGATGCTAGTGATTTGAATGTATTAAGTGTGGAAATAGATGGAATCGCAAAAGAATATATAGAAAGTGACCAGAATATGGCAAACTATAATGAACATGACCAGAGCAAAAAGGGTATTGAGAAAAGTAAACAGGTCTCTTGTAATATTGAAGCAAGGGAACAAATTCCTTATGCGCCTGATGAAACTATGACTATAATTGCCAATAACGATCATACTGACTGTGAAAACAAAGAACCATTCACTGAAAGCTCCATTATTACCAATCAGTCCAGGAAACACCCCTCAATAGATAGCCAAGAGAATAAACCTATCGGTGGCAGTTGTCAGATGGTCACCAGTATCAACCTTGCAAGAGAACAGATTTTAACCACAGATGCAACATTTGATAAAAACGAACATCTGAATAATTTCAGTGTAGATTCCGCCTCGAGAAGTCATATGGAGCTAGACCAGACTGTACTGCTTACTCATTCCCCTCACACTCTACATTTTGATAGCCATGAAAGCCGACAAACGGAGTCCATCAGCACAGAAACCGAATGTGGTAGGAGAAAGCCCATCGTCATCAGTACTATGGAAAATAATGAAGATAATCTCGAAGTTATCAGCGAAAGTGAAGGTGACAAACACGTTGATTATCTGGATAGGAAAGGTGACATAGATAACCCCACATCAAGATCCCATGAAATCGACTCAGAGAATACTTTTGAGAACGAATCCCTTTGTTCCACTGTTGAAATGAGATTTACACTTCCTGCTACAACGCAAAACCTGAACAATGCAAAAGAATTTGCGAATGAACCACTACCCCTTACAACCACTAAGGACAGTGATGAAGAAAAAGAAAGTGCGCCGTCTCAAGGAATATTCCCTGATACACCCGTCGCAGAACTGACCAAGAGCATGTCGAAAGTGATGCAGAGCACTCCGGACATAGAGGAGACCATGTTCGTGAATGTCGAATATAGTCCAAACCAAGCAGAGGAAAACGGCTTAGACCTGAAAACGTATGATGCCTCCCCACCACGAGAGGAAAACGTCCATCCTGCTGGAGAAAGCCACGGCATAAATACAGTATGGTTTTTATATATGAGACAATATTAAAGTCATGGATTAAACGTTGTAACAACAAATATGTAGTAAACATTCCACTCAAGGCACCATATTGGTCATTTTTTTCAGTTAAGGTCTTTCTATAGGAAAATGCAAAATAGTTATGTGCCCGAGCATATATTAAATATCGGCAAGGAATTAAATCGCGGATATTTGCTGTACATACTACCCTTGACATTCGCAGCACCTGCCTCAAGACGGACACCAAGCAGAGGAGCTGATGTCAAGTTTAGGAGAGGAGGAAGTATTCACTGGCTTGGGCAAGAGTGACACCTTCTCAAGCCTGTCTGATTCTGCTTCTCGTGAGTATTGCGCAATGGCTGTAGCGTAGTCTTGAGGGATGAGTGGTTACAAAAAATAGCGTGTGTGATTATTGCGTGATTACCCTCCTTGTAACCATAGCTATGAGTAGGGTGATGTGTAGCGTACGGGTATGGCAGTATATTGTGGATGTAATGTCTAATTATAGATGATTTTTATAGTGATTGATTAAAATGGTACAGCAAAATGGCAAGACTACGGCGTAAATGTTATTAATAACTAGAGTATCGTGTTGAATACTCTCCATGGGATGCAGACAATAGGGTGCAGTGGCGGTTAGCAAGTGCAGTATAAAACATACTATTGTGTGAACAAAAAAAAAAAAAAAAAAAAAGAAAAGAAAAGAAAAGAAGAGAGTAATTTGAGTACGTTTAAAGAAGAGTGTCTCAGGGAAGTATGTCAAACGAAAGAAAACTCACAGTGCGCAGAGGAAACGCAAGAAAAGTTGCGAAAGACATAATGGGACACTGATTCCGACAGAAGGAACAAAGTGGCCTTGCTGTGGAATTATTGTTGTTTTTAATACTGCCGGGTGACAATAGTTAGATGGCGCGGAAACGGCTTGAGTAACACGTTCCGAAATTACTGAATGAATTGGAAAAATAAGAATTCCGCTACCCGCACACGCACACCTCCACCTATATCCCAACCGCCTTCCCTATCCCGATCCCCATACTCATACAGCCACGCTTCATATTGCGTGTATATATATATATATGTGTGTGTGTGTGTGTATGTATATATATACATATATATATATATATATATATATACATATATATATACATATATATATATATATATATATATATATATATTATATATATATATATATTATATATATATATATAATATTATATATTTATATATATTTATATATATATATATTATATATATATATTATATATATATATGTATATAATATTAT
>NW_020868737.1:65098-85098 GCF_003789085.1 Penaeus vannamei
CTCTCCTCTCCTCCCCCTCTCCCTCTCCCTCTCCCCCCTCTCCCCCTCTCCCTCTCCCCTCCCCCCCCTCCCTCCCCTCCCTTCCCCTCCCCCTCCCCCTTTCCCTCTCCCTCTCCCTCTTGCCCTCCCTATCCATATGCATTAACCTGTATCTATCAATATACGTTCAAATATATGCGTTCCACTTATGCAGCACCTCAGAGAGGTCGGAAATCTTGTGAAAATTAGTCACGGTTTCGTCTTATCTGACGTCCTTTCATGTGCTTGTGTGTCGGATCTTTTTCTTCCTTAACTGACCGTATTCTTGGCGTTTTAGACGTTTCTAAGTATTGTTCTACGGTATGATGGGTTCACTCAAATGGCTGGCTTACGTGAAAGGTCGGGATTTATATAAGGCGCATTGAGGAGAATCATCTAGAAAGTAGGTCGGAGGATTACGTATCTTCAGGCATCATCGTTTTTTTCCTCCAATTAAATTATTTGCAACTCTCACGATGAATTATTTAATATTGCTTGCCTTAGTGTGTGTAGCCGCTGGCGGCTTTTGCTTGAGCTGTCATGTGGACTTATCCGTGAAAGGAAAAGTAAGGTAGAATAATTAATGACAGGGGTTTCTTTTGTTCTACTCGGGTTAATTATCATTTTAGATTTGAATTAGCATATCCACACTCGACTGGGAATGTAACTAATGATCTCTTCTTTATAGAGCAAAAAATCGCCGTTGCCGCTTTCTTGCTAGTCCTCAATTTCATCTTGTGGAATGTGCTGATAAAAGTAGGGGTCAAAAATGCTTTCCTCATTAGCTTTTATCTGTTAGGCGAACCTGTTCCTTGCCATTATGTATGTGTCACTGATTCGCTTTGAGTTCGTCAGAATGTCTTGTAGGCTTCCATTTGATCTTGTGACGCGTAACCATGTTGCAGACTGTATAATTGCTCTGATTTTGCTGTATTAGATCGTAACTTCCTCTTGTGCCTGGTTAATTCTACACAGGGCTGCTAACAAGGTCGTTTATCAGCGTGGCGCAAAATTGTGTTCGGATCTCACTCCAATCATTTTACCAGCGAGCCAGGCGATTGCGTCGAATTTTTGTTGCCTTTTAGAACATGAGCTTGGCGTGTTTGTTTATGCTAATAAGCAGGTAGTAGAGGAGGCTCAGAAAATTAGCTGCGGTTGCAAGCGCATCCTGGAACGAAAATGAAGCTTCATCCGCCAGGGTTCGTAATCAGTGGGTCTTACTTACGGACTCGGGCACAGTGTGGCGGTTCTGTCACGTTAGTGATTCTTTGATCGACAGGTGACGTGGAAATGCATAGTGTTTGTGAAAGCATCCTGTTGGAGATGGTGGGAGGTCTGTTAGCTCGGCAGTCTGACTATCGATAGAGGAAACCGGTATAATAATTGTGGATGATATTGTCACGTCGATTGTCCGCTAAAATTTAGAGAAGAGAAAGAAATACTGCCTTGAAACATTTGCTGATGGTCGAGGATGTACCTTCAAGTGTAAAAATAAGGTCAAGCAGCAGCAGAGCAGCAGTAGAGTAACATGAGTTCATCACAATATGCTAGATATTGATAGATTGTTACTACGTGATGTCTGTATATCCTCCATCTTGAAGCTGATTTCTTGGAAAACCATCAAACCGATGTATTTTCTCGTCCGAACACGATCATGACGTGCAAGAAGACGAAGATTTGTCCTAATCCTTTTTCGCCGGCCTCGCATCTGACTCAGATACTACAGCAACTTGTGCCGATTCGCTGTTTCCCCCAAACAGAAGGTAATAAGCAAAGTCGTCATAACTTTCCCGCGAAAAGCCTTACCATGGGACATCGGTATTATTAGGGGACTTGTGATACTTATTTTTTGTTGTCTTAAGTAGATTTCTTTCTTTCTTATTTCGCTCTCCAGCTTTCTATACTAAACTAATTTGGATTGAAAGTATATACGAACGGAAACGATAATTACATGATTTTCTTCACCTTGTATTAATATTGATAGCCAAATGTAGGATCAAGTGTTCGATGCCACAGTATTTAAAGCTAGAAATACTTGCGTGTGAGGATATATTCCTTGTATATGGTTTCATCAGCGACTAAAAAAATTACTTAAAAGTTGAAGTTCACGGTGACTCATCTAACCACCTCTTCTGACTTGTCACTATGCTCCTTTGTGAGTTCTGTGAGTCGATTGGAGGAATTGATTTTCATTACTACATACGTCTCATTTTTATGTAACAGTTAGATCATCGAGGGCAGTCCATTTTACGTTACCTTTACATAAAATGCATTTCTAGGTTAGGGTATATGGTCATTTTACATAACGCGTACCTGAGGACAGTGGATTCCGTACAGCTGCGTGTTTAGATGACATGGTTTCATCCGAAATGTTTATTCGAAGGGTAGTTACGGCCTCGTTGCTGGCATTGAGAAAGTGGCTGGTTTATAAGGTTGACGATGACGTCACTATCTTGTAAAGGTGTTTTTGTTATTGATATATATTTCCTTAGTCACCGAAGAGGAAAGTCATGAGAAGGACTTGTTTAAATGAAAGATATGGAAAGATGAGTTTCTAAGACGAGTCCTTTGAGTCTGAGATATGTGTTGAAGGCCATGCCAGGAAGTGATTGTGTTCCCCGTTTGTCAAACCGTCTTCAGAAATCTACGTGCCGCGATTTCTTATGCCTGATTATTGTTTTAGGTCATTCACAACCACTCCTCAGTTCGTTAGGAATGAGCCTTGATTTTTTTTTTTTTTAGTCCATCTTGGTTATTGTGTTGACATTATTCTCATTTCGTCGTTGAATATTAACGGAAATTCTTCGCGGGAAAATGGCTGCCATAAGAAGGGAGTGAAAGTTTCGAATACAGTATCTTGGGTGTGTTGTGCCCTTGTGCAGACTGGGACACCAGGATCATCGCAATAAATAAGCCGTACCCATTCTTTTTTTTTCTTTCTTTCTTTCTCCCTCCCTCTCCCTCCCATCCTCTTTTCCTCCCTCCCTATAAGAAACTTTACATGCCTAAATGTAATTCCTTACTCTCCCTCCCTTGCTCCCTCTCCCTCCCTCCCTATAAGAAACTTTACATGCCGAATTGTAATTCCTTGGAGACATGGCTTTATATTACAATCTTGATTTTAGCATTGACAAACGCCCAACAATTTGTTCTGAGTATTTTATCACCAAGGTTGCGCGACCTCTCTGCTAACTCTCCGCGATCTCCTTGACTATCGTGACCCACTAGTTTAGAACCTTGTGTTATCTATATACTCCTCCCTTCAGTGGAAAATAAAGAAAATGCTGAACAACTTTGTTTATCTATACGGCATGACCCTTATAGAGAGGTATTTTAGCCGAGTGAAAGTGCAGTGACGCTTACTAGTACTGAATTGCTATCATCAAAAGACATTAAAAAAGGGCCATAATAGTTCAGAAAAAAAATAATGCTGTTTACCCGTTTACACTCATAAAGAGTACTACCGTAAGTACGAATTCAGAATGATGTCAACGTAAATTGGCACATAGTTCGCAATATCCATTTATGTGACAGGCATATTTTACGGACGATCGGATGGTATATAACATAATGATAGAATGCAGGGTTAATTGCCTTATTATAACAGACTTTACTATAATGCTGTTGTGAACGATGCTACAAAGCTTGCCTGTGCGTAAAATATAGCGGCACAGATTTAATCAGCTCAGGAGGGACGTGAGCCAGACTAGAAGTGATAGTTTCAGTTCCAAGGATTGCCGGACATTTTATGATACCACTGGGTGGCGTACCCCTTGATAAACTCCTAACGTACCGCCGGGATTCCGCGTACCCCATATATCCACACTTTGCAAAGGTTCCTAGAATGAGATATCCAGAAAGTTAGTATTTTGAAAATGTGTATTTCAGTTGTAGATTCAGAGAATTTTAGGTCATCAGTCAAAACAAATGTTTCTGTGGGCCTGTTCAGTTCTTTGTACATGAATTTACTTACGGGGCAAAAAAATATTTGTAAAAAAAAGAAAAGAAAATCGAGTCATGCCGGCAGGTTTGTGTTATACTTCTATTTACATGAGGCTTGGGATTCGGAGAGCCCAAGGCAATCTGCAGTTTCGCTCAGCGTTCAGTCTACAATTCTCTTATTGTTTTTTTTCTTCTTTTCTTTTTCTTTATGCATAATGGTTGATAGTACTGCAGTCATGGTGAAAGCTCATGTATGGTTTAACTTTGAATTTGTTTTTCGATCGAATTATTTTATAAATATTAAATTATTATTATTATTATGATTTATTTATTATTTATTTATTCTTTATCTCTTCATGTTTAGAAACCATTGTCAGTGAGTGAATATATCGTGGGCGTGTCATTATCGTTGTGTATCATCAGTTAGACATTTCCGTTGTTTCCTTTGAAGATATTTCTTGTATAGGTAAGGTCCTGTGGTATCAAATACTGTTTCCATTGTATCACGTTTCCTGAGTAAGCGGTGATGGGCGTTTTTGCTGTGTGATATTTCAGTCTACTTTTAACTAAGTTATACAAATTTTAGTGAAGATGAACGATTCTGTATCTGTATAGTATTTTTTTTTTACTTTCTACCATTTTACATGTTATAGAGAGCAGATCTTATTCCGTGAAATATGATATTTGCCAAACAATTTTTAGAACAGGCCTATTACCTTCCCCCCCCCCCCCTCTCTCTCTCTCTCTCTCTCTCTCTCTCTCTCTTCTCTCTCTCTCTCTCTCTCTCTCTCTCTCTCTCTCTCTCTCTCTCTCTCTCTCTCTCTCTCTCTCTCCTCTCTCTCTCTTCTCCTCTCTTCTCTCTACCTCTCTCTCTCTCCTCTCTCTCTCCTCTCTCTATCTCTCTCTCTCTCTCTCTCCTCTCTCTCTCTCTCCTCTCTCTCTCTCTCTCCTCTCTCTCTCTCTCCTCTCTCTCTCTCGCTCTACCTCTCTCTACCTCCATCTTCTCTCTCTCACCCTTACCTCTCCTCCTCAGTCTCTCCCACACTCCCTCTCTTTCCCTCACTCCCAAACCCGCCCCACCCGCCCTCACTCACTCTCTTTCACTCTTGCCCTCCTCCCAGTCTCTCCCCCTTCCTTCGCACAATCACCTTTACAACCTCCCTCTTCATCTGCCCCCTACCTTACGTCCTCCCACCTTCGCCCTCACTGCGCCCCAACTCGCATGCCAAGCGCGTACTGTATCCCTGACACCCTATAAAGCTGTTTTACGAGCCAAACTTTCCCTCTGTTATTAGCGGTCTGGAATTGCTGGAGTGCTTGGAAGGTTGTATTTTCCCCATCCCTCATGAAAATGCATTTTTTTCCTGAATAATGGGGAAGGACCGGGATGATTTCACGTCCTCATAAAAAGCGTTTTTTTTTAAGCTCTTTCCAAAACTTCCCCGAGAGTGTAACCTTAATTAGTGTCACGTTACCAATGATGCTTACGAAAGCCTTTTGGCGTATAATGAGGATCGGGCTGAGGTGATGCTGTAAGGATGCTGCAAAGATCTATGTTTTATCACTATTTTTCATTGACTCGTATTGGGTTTGACTTGGTGAATGTTTGTTTTAGCAATTATGTCTGTGTAACTGCATCATTAAGAAACATGTCCTATTTCTTTTTAACCCAATGATATCAAGTTTGTAAGGATTGCTTAATGTTTAATCATCCTGATAGTGTATATTTGCATCATGTACAATCTACGTTTCTCTTGTCTGTATAGGTGTGCAGATTAGTTCTAATACTTTTTAATGCGACGAATATGTCTCTGTCAAATCTAAAGCCTGTTATCCGTCTGAAGATCTAAAACATCGGCGTTGACTGAGGGATAAAGGGAATGGCGAGAGAGGCAAAGAGAGATGCCGTCAGAGGACAAGGAATATTTAAGCGGACCTTGAGGATTGGGAGATAGAGAGAAACGGATAGAGAATGGCATCGATGGTAAAAAGAAACGGATAGAATGCATCGATAAAGAGAAACGGTTAGAGAAAGGCATCGATGGTAAAGAGAAACGGATAGAGAATGGCATCGATGGTAAAAGAGAAACGGATAGAGAAAGGCATCATGAAAAGAGAAACGGATAGAGAAAGGCATCGATGGTAAAGAGAAAACGGATAGAGAAAGACGTCAACGATACCTTCTACTTAGTAGGAATCGACTCTTTCACCCTATCCTTGAACAATAGCGTCGATTGAAGCGCTGGTGTCGAGGCAGGGGTGGCATGCGTCATGTTAATGCACTATTCTTCTCAGTGAGCCCCTTCCAGTCAGGAGAACAAGACGCTGGCTGTTGGTTGGGCTAAAAAAAGAAATGGCGAAAGGTAACGTACAAAGATAGGAAGGAGTTTCTAATTGGGACTGTAGGTGAGTGGAGATTGGAGTTAGTTTCATAGACTAAGCGCAGATATAATGTCTAGTTCTTAATGGAGAACCTTACAACTGCATAATATCAATTTAAGCTGCTTATCTAACCCTGAGCCGAATGATAGCTAATTAATCCTGTTTTTTCAAAGATGAAACGTCATAAGTTAGAAACGTGTTGGTGTGCATCGCGTTTATTTCCACGAATCGTTTGTATATGTGTCCGTATGAATGGCTGTCCGTGCATGATGCCGATGTGGATGCGGATGCCTATGTTAAAAAGAAGAAGAAAAAAAGAAGCTGCTCTTCTTTATGGAGTGTTACCCGGGCCTTCCAATTGGGGTCGGAGCAACTGGTCTTGCCCGTAACTTGCTCGCTGCTGCGGCGTGTTGCATCTGGCCGCTCGTTTAGCCGCAGATACGAGCGGAGCCGTTTTTGAAATCTATTTTTTTTGGCGCATGCGATATAAGCAAGTTAGTGTTATTAGGAGCTGCATGTAGCGTAACTTCTAAATGTTCGTCTGGGTAGAATGTGTTCACATTGTAAGTACTACCTGCAGGCTGTAGTTAATTTTGAAGAACTACGTATATATGCGGTTGTTCGAGGCGAGGTATACTGCATTGGCGCACCCAACTCCACAGAAACGGCCTTGGCTCGCGATGAAGGAAGAAATGGACGCGCTGGCAGTAACTCGATCCTTTAAAACGTTGCTTACGTTTTGGATTAATTACCCTCATATCCCTGCATACCCTCCCTTCTCTTTCCCCCCCTTCACTCCTCCCCATTCGCCTCTTTTCTCTCCCCCTCTTACAGCGTTCATTGTCCGCCATCCTCATGTCTCCCTTTTCTCCTTCTTTATCTCGCTCCTTCCCCCTCTGTTTCTCCTCCCCCCTCCATCTCCTCATTTCTGTATGTATATATACACATCTGTATATCTGTCTATATATCTTAGGTACGTATATTTGTACGATTACATATATACATATGTATGTATAGTGTGCATATATGTATGTGTGTGCGCGTATGAATTATATATATTATATATATATATATATATATATAATATATATAATATATATATATATGTGTGTGTGTGTGTGTGTGTGTGTTGTGTTGTGTGTGTGTGTGTGTGTGTGTGTGTGTGTGTGTGTGTGTGTGTATTTATTTACTTATTTAGATATATTTTATTACTTTGAATGTTTGCAGTGATGTATCTCCCAATTTTGTTTCTGGCACTGTGGGAACATTTGTATAACGAAAAGCTCATTTGTAAATATAAAAGACGATAGAACATTTTTTTTCATGTTTGGACTTCGCTCTGGGTTTGCACCTTCGTCTTTCTCTCCTGCTCTTTTCTCTTCCCCTCCCGTGCCCCTTTCACATGCCTTCCTCCTTTCTCACACTCATTTACAGGACTGTGAATACCTTCAAAGGAGGTAGAATGCTCTTGTCCATGTTTGTCGTCCGCCATTGAAAAGGCACTTGTGAGAACTTATTTAGTCTTCAGATTCCAGGACTTGTTAAGAATGAAAAATATCTTTATATGCGCTTTCTGTCTTTTTGTCTATGTCGACTGTTTTTTCGGGTTGTCTGTCTGTCTGCATGTCTATCTGTGCACATACACACACACACACCGCGCGCGCGCGCGCGCGTACCTATCTATATATATATCTATATATCTATATATCTATATATGCATCTCTATTGTGTGTGTATTTTGTGTATATTCATT
Organism: Penaeus vannamei; assembly: GCF_003789085.1. Taxonomy (NCBI): domain Eukaryota; kingdom Metazoa; phylum Arthropoda; class Malacostraca; order Decapoda; family Penaeidae; genus Penaeus; species Penaeus vannamei. Next base: position 73,194 of record NW_020868737.1, read on the forward strand.
TATATGTACAGTATATGTATGTATACTATGCACGTGCATTTGCTTATGTATTTATGTACTTTTTTATATACATGCATAAATGTACGTATGTATATCCGTATGTGTATATTTTATGTATAAAAATCATATATATGTGTATGTATGTCCATATCTATCTGTATATATATATATATATATATATAATATATATATATATATATATATATATATTATATGTGTGTGTGTATTTATGTATGTATGTATGATGATATACATAATGTTTTATATGTGCATCTGTTCCTTTACGTATGTATACATACAATGAAAATAAAAGAGGGCGATAAACAACTCGAGGCGACTGATTACTTTGACAGCGGAGTAGATAGTGGTAATCGTGTTCAGCGGGGCGTGGTAGGGATGAGGTAGCGGCCTGGTAGCGGGGAGTGCGCGGGTGGCGGCGGTGGCGGCGTGGGTGCGGGAGTGAAGCAGAAAATGTAGCTCAGTATGCGTCTAGCCGGTGAGAGTGACAGTGTGCTGTGAGGCGGAGGTACGCAGTGGCAGTGCCGTCGTCGCGCCCGCCGCTCGGGATGTCAACACCGACGCCCGCCGCTGAGTGAATCGTCTCGTGGGGACTGCTTACTTTAGGGGCTTGAGGTAATATCGGTCAGGACGTGCTTGCTGTGTCGCTGCGAAGTGAGCGATAAGCAGTTTATGAAGACGAAGAAGCGCGTGGAGTGTGAGGTAAACAATGATGTGACGTGTTTATCTCTCGAACAAATAGAGAACTGTCTCGACGGACTGCCGGGTTCGTGATAAGTCCACTTTTATGAAGGGCTGCCGATCGCGACTCGCATTCGGTGCAGCACACGCCAATATTACAAAGAAGGGAAAGTTTCACGAGGCAGGGTGATGGGCCATTCATAACTTTGTCTGTGGAACAATGTCTTTGTGCTTTGTAGTTCACCTGTATCATATCCGGACTGCAGGGAGACGGAAACCATGTCCGGAAGTGCCCGGTTCTCTTGATAGGATGCAAGTGTGGAAAGTCGTTGTGCGTTCGTGTAAAGCATTCACTGTTCTCTCTTTTTTGTCTGACACGTGTTGACTTTTTCTCATTACTTGCCTGAAGAGAAACTCGTGCTCTTTGCTCTGAGGCACACCATTAGCTGGAATATCATCTGTTGGATTTTTGAAGTATAATGTTGACAGATATATTATTATATATAAAAATATCAGTGATGTTAAGGCTATGCCGGATAGTAATAAGCAAAATGAATGATTTGAAACCGTTCAAAATAACCTGGGAATGAATCGGGAGGACTCGGCCGCGAACTTGCCTGCAGCGTGAGACAGTTTAACGGTATTGACCAACACGCACTCGCTCCACGTCTTGCAGTTATCTTGAGAGAGCCACACGCCGCCGCGTCCGTCCTCCGGTGATCTTGACACCACGTGATCTGACATCATTCGTGGTACTTGATAAGGCGCACCAATTTCCCCATCCGTCGTCCGGGATAAGCGAGGCGACGGGGCTGTTGCACGCGCGGCCTCGACTTGTTGTGGCTTCGAGAGGTGGGGGAGGAGGGGGAGGGGGAGCGAAGGAAACCGCAGCGTGTGAGCGAAGCCAAACATGCCAGATTCGTTATCGCCAGGATGCAAGGATGGACCTCGCGAACCACCTAATTGGGAGGTCTGCTTGTATATACTCGACAGCCGGATTTGTTGTTGTTGTTGTTAAGCTAGGGCAAGAACGTCCTTTTTGATGTAAAAAAAAATCCCAGATATTCGGTTTGTTAAGGTTTTGCTACCCAGTGAATATTTATGTATACGGACATGCATGTACATAAATATAAAGGCATATATATAAGTTTAGACATGCAAATCTCCCGGATAGACAGATAGTTAGATAGATGTCTATTGATGAGGTAAATAGACCTATGCATTTTTGTGTATATGTATATATGAATATTCATTGGGTCGGGCCTCGGAAAATTTTAATCCGGCCGATTATCAAAATTTGTAACGGGAAGGTTTTTTCTTTTATTTGGATTTTACGAATAATGAATATTTTTAGGCATTCACTGTCTAATTGGAAACTTTCGATATTGTGACAACTAGCGAAAGTAAATAAACTTCAAAGACCCACGTGAAGAACTTGCAACGAAATTATGCAATTGTAGCGATACTCGGACACAGCGCAAACCAGCAAAGGTTTTCTTGAGATTGAACGGCTTTTGAAAAAAAATCCTGCTCTTCTTTAATCTTCATCTTCGGCAGGATTTGATTCTCGTTTTAGCTTATTTGGTAATTTTTGTATAGGTCAGGCAAAAGGTGATAAGCCTTATCATCATTTTCTCATTAAGTTGCCTTTTCTATGCATGTTGCACATTCATTCTTATTAGCTTCCTCTCACATCTCGTTTCCTTACATCCAAGGCCGTGGCGCCGTCCTTCAGCGGTGTCTGCCTTTTGACCTTTTTTCACTTCATTAACAATCTCTTCTTTGCTTGCTTTAATGAAAGACGCAGTACGTTTTGTGTTGCGACATTTGCGTTTTAAATTAATGACTCTGTTTTAATGAAATTCTGATTATGTAGTCTGAAGTATTCTCAGTTTTTTTTACATTATATATGCACATCTAACACATTTTGACTTAATATTTTGAATTATCATTATTCTTTACCATATTCCGTCCTCGCTCCTCGCATATTTTCTCGAACATACATGTAGAAAATACCTGTCCTTCTAAACTTCTCCCTGCCACACCTACCGTGCCATGTTCCTCTATCTTGAATGCCCTTGACATTGTTGTCGCTCAGAACTGGACCCCGCTTGTCCGTAAACCTGTTCCTATATCCGATGTGTTTTGATTTCTAAGCTGGACTGTTTTACTGCTAAATTGGCGTTAAATGCGTTGTATAAAGTATGTATTGGATAATGTTTGATTTGTAAAATGTATTTTTGCACGTATGTATCCGCTGTTGTGTAAATGAGCCTGTATGTTTAGAGAAGGAGGGATGGAGGGAGGAAGGAATGAGGGGGAGAGAGTGGGAAGGAGGAGATAGGGAGGGAAAGCGGGTGAGGAAGGAAGGCTTGAGAGAGGGAGGGAAAACAGAAGAAAAAAAGGGAAGAGGAGAGGGGCAGAACGTATATGCAAGAGGGAAGAAAGGAGTGAGAATGGTAAGGGAGGAATAACAGAGGGTCAGAGCGTACATTTGAGACAAAGGGAATATGTTTTCGCTTCGGATCAAGCATTTTGTCACAAGAGGATGATAACAATTAGTCTTCAGTTTGCGTGGTCGTAGAATCGATTTTTATTTTGTGTACGAAACGTCAACCAAGAGACTGAAAAGTAGTACATTATTTATTTATCCACTTATTTTTCCAATTCAGTTATATTCGATATTTATTGGTAAAAATTGTTTTATACGGCCGATGTTTAAATCAGGACCTGAACATCATATTTATGGGTGTATGGAAACTTTTTGGATTCCCTGTGGACTGCTGAATCAGACAACCGGAAAGTTGTATGTAACTTTCAAAGTTTGACAGAGAAACGTTGCCATAGAACTCGTATTTTCTAGTCATCCGTATGATTGTCGATGTCGAATCTTATATCTTGCTATTCGAAATAAGATGTATATTTTAGTAAAATGCCTCAGGGAGTAATGTATCTCGTCAGAGTTAAGAAATGGATACTTTTTTTCTTTCGTTACTTTTTTAACTTTTTTAAGGCGTATTAAAAGCCATTTCTAATATTTTAGTGAATATTCCTCATGTTTTCTAGTGATATTTTTTTTCTGCTCTATGGTAGTTGTTTGACATTTACGGTTTTTCCTTGAGAAGTGGATTTCCATATCTTATCTGACCTTTAATAATTGTGGCATATGCTGTTTGGCAATCCGATAGGTAAATCGTGAGATATGACAGTGATGAAAAGACGACGATGCATAGATCGTGTGTAGGATGTATAAAAAGAACTGTAATGATTTCTGACTAATGTCAGTTTTATGAAGCTCTGACGTTCTAATCGAACTTTTAGCCTTTTTCGAGTTATTTCGGTTATATTTATTTTGATTGAAAAAAAAAATATTTCGCAAATGACAGGTGTTATTTAGTCGTGCTGAGATTATCATTACCTTGCTTAGGTATGTTGTAAGCTCATGTCTTAAGTTTACCGTTTTGTCACGTCTGCAGAGTTAAATAATGTATTGTTATTTTTATTTATTTTCTAAAAATAGTCATGTTTTCATTTTAGAATATTGATTATTAAAATGTATTTTTGCACGTATGTACCCGCTGTTGTGTAAATGAGTCTATGTTTAGAGATAGGGAGAGAGGGAGGGAGGAACTGAAGGGGAGAGAGAGGAAGGAAGGGAGCGAAGGAAGGAAGGACTGAGGGGGAGAGAATGGGAAGGAAATAGGGAGGGAAGGCGGGGAGAAGGAGTGAAGGAGGAAGAAAGAAAGGGAAGAAAGAGGAGAGGGACAGCGTACATGCAAGAGGGAAAGGAGCGAGAAAAGAAGGAAAGGAGGGAGAATGGGTGTATTTATTTATTTCCTTTATTTCTCTCCCTCTCTCCGTCTCTCTCTCTCAGGACGGCTGACACATTTTTACGCATAATACTGTCTTATAGAATTTCATATCACTACCATGACCGACCTCGTAGAATCAAAGACAGCAGGGGACGAGTGAGCAGGTAGCGCAGCAACATGCGCGCCACGCGACATCCCCCATCGCAGGGTGACCAACGTTATCGACGCTGGTGATGAGAACATGTCCTTTACCGCAGGATAATGAAGTCCTTTGTTTAGGCCGGTGCAGGTGTTTTATGGCGTCCGGTAACATTACGGGCGAATGTCATTTGAAATAACTGGAAAAGCTGCCTGTCACATTAGAGGCTATATCTGAAAAGACCCATGGGACCTTTAGAGGAAATGTGTGCTGAAGTTGAGAGACTTTTTAGATGATATTGGAATGATCATTAATCTTGTGACATTCGGTTACTCAGAGGCTGCGCTGAATTAAATAAACTTTGCTCTAGTTTGTAACTTCACCGCCTGGAGATATGATCTGATAACTGGGGACGACTAAGTAGTGTGTGGTAATTGATACGAGGAATAAGGGGAAAAAAAATATGAATTAGTATTCGCTTATAGAATGACATGCTTGTTAAAGACGGCTGTGGTGACTGGGCATTACATAGGCTTATTTGTGAGTAGGAAGTGGAGAAAATAACGCAGACACTTGATCGCCTCTTTATCTAATCTGTACGAGCAACACCAGAGCCTAAACACAGAACACGCATTATTGTGTCTCGGTTGCTTTTCCATCCCGGCCGTTGTTGCTAGGTCGCCACCCCCACCAACAGCAGCTGCGCGACTGGACACGCCTCTCCCTCTGCCACCTGTAGATAACAGGAAGTAAACAGAATGATGCTCGCATGGGCTGCTGTTTTGGCGAGGCAACTTTAAATAGAGGTGACCTTGTGTTTTTTTTCTTTTATCGAGGCGCAGAAACAACTGGAAATACAGCACAGTAGAATTGGAGTTACTGGATTATGTGCTATTTTGTACCGTAGGGTTTCAGTTGACGCAATACTTTTCCTCTTATTATGTGCATGGTTTTCATGGCTGTCATGAACCAACAAACGTTTTTCATTTGTTAAGGATTTTTGTCATCTTGGTTAAGGAATCTCTCCCTGTCTCTCTCTCTCTCTTATCTATCTTTATCTCGTTCTCTCTCTCCCTCCCTCCCTCCCTTCCTCCCTTTCCCTCCTTCCTCCTCCTCTCCTCTCCTCTCCTCCCCACCTCTCTCCTCTCTCTACCTCTCTTCCTCTCTTCTCTCCCCCTCTTTCCCTCTCCTCTTTTTCCCTTCCCTTCCCTTCCGCACCTCTTCTTCTCTCTCTCCCTTTCTCCCTCCCTCCCTCCCTCCCTCCCTCCTCCTCCTCCTCACCTCTCCACTCTCCCTTAGCTCCCTCCACTCTCCCCTTAGCTCCTCCACTCTCCCCTTAGCTCCTCCTCTCCCTTCCCATTTCATCATATAATGCTCTCTGCGCTTGCCAAGCTCAATATACAAACGTGGCGCTGCAGTCACGCTCTCATCCTTCGAGAGCAGTTGATTGTTTAATTTATATCAACTCTGTGCCCCCCCTTCTTACGCAGGAGATTGGTCTGGTTTAAGACGACATAGTGTTGGATATCCCGCAAAAGTAGTGCAGTAATAGTGACCACTTTGCAATGATCCTTATCTACTTGATCACGTGTTGTCTATTTGGTTGTCATAAATGAGCTGCTTGATAACCTTCGCCTGCCTCCCTGAACACCCCTTGGATCTCCCTGAACATATTAATTAATCTACTTGAGTATATTCTACTGGATACGCGAACATTCCTCATTATCTCTACACGTCTGGCGTGCATTATCCATCTGAATGTTTCTTTTTTATCCAGTTTGAACACTTCTCATTATCCAGCTGAACCTCTCTCTTTATCGAACTTAACACTTCTCATTATCCAGATGAACAATTCTCATTATCCATCTGAACTCCTCATTATCCAGCTAAACCTTTCTTTTTATTCAGCTTAACACTTCTCATTATCCAGCTGAACGCGTCTCATTACCCAGCTTATCACTTCTCCATACAGTCGACTAACTCTCGTCCTCACAGTTCACCTGCTCGTTCGTTCCCAGCGTCCACCTGTTGCCCCCCTCCTTCCCTTCCTCTCCCCGGCTTACCTTTATCTACCTGGCTCTCCTATCTCTTGCTATTCTCTTCCGCTTCCCTTTATCTTCCTGGCTCTCCTATCTCTTACTATCCTCCTCCGCTTCCCTTTATCTTCCTGGCTTTTCTATCTCTTACTATTCTCTTCCGCTTCCCTTTATCTTCCTGGCTCTCCTATCCCTTACTATTCTCTTCCGCTTCCCTTTATCTACATGGCTCTTCTATCTCTTACTATTCTCTTCCGCTTCCCTTTATCTACCTGGCTCTCCTATCCCGTACTATTCTCTTCCGCTTCCCTTTATCTTCCTGGCTCTCCTATCTCTTGCTGTTCTCTTCCGCTTCCCTTTATCTACCTGGCTCTTCCATCTCTTACTATTCTCTTCCGCTTCCCTTTATCTTCCTGGCTCTCGTATCTCTTGCTGTTCTCTTCCGCTTCCCTTTATCTACCTGGCTCTCCTATCTCTTACTATTCTCTTCCGCTTCCATTTATCTACCTGGCTCTCCCATCCTTTACTATTCTCTTCCGCTTCCCTTTATCTTCCTGGCTCTCCTATCCCTTACTATTCCCGCGTCTTTGTCTTAAGAAGCTAACATTCTTGCGGTCTTTTTCTGCTCTTGGTATTGTGAGTCTGCCCCCTGCATTGTTTCGTTTACGCCATTCAAAGATTTCCATTTAGTTCTTTGATAAACATTGTTTCCCTTTTATTATGTGTTACTTTGTATGTATTTCCGGTATTACTGGCATGGAAAGTAGGCAGTAGGTATGACCAACCACGTGACTAATGCTGTAAAGTAAGGCAAAAGGGGAAGGGACTCGAAGACGAAGTTAGGTTACTACGGTCACTCGCAGTCCCACTCGCCGCCTGTAGGTAGGTGACGGCGCGGAGGCCCCAAGGTACCCTCGGCTCGCAGTTAAAGCCGAACAACGTGTTTATTGTGGAGCTACGCCTGAACGTCACCAGGCAAGCTCGGGGGGTAGAGGAGGTGTGCTTGTATTCCTGCTGAGTTACGAGGTCAGTGGAGGCCGTTGTATCAGGTGCTTTTTATTGGGGGGGGGGGGAAGTTTTGCTTTGATGCGGTGGGGATGCTTTTTTTGAAGGCGAAGTTGGAAATGAAGTGATGGTTAACTTGGTTTTTTTTTCTTGAATATAGTATATTTGTTTACAACTGCGATATGCTAGATTTTTTGAGTGAAGTATCGTCCAGTTAAGGGATTTTACGTAAAAAAGCGCTTTGAAAATGAAAGCGTGTATTCAAGTGTGAAAACGTGTGAGAAGGAATTATACCAAAACAAGAGTGAAGAAAGTGAGATTGCATTGAGATGCACAGGTCAAGAAGGAAACTTAATCGAGGACAATAGTCGACCTTGCGCTTAAGGTATGCACACTTGTTTTTGTGCTACAGTGCATCCGTGTTCGTTGCATATATTGATGGTACAACACTGACGCGAGATTGCGTGGAATGAGAATGAGTCGTAGTGGCTTTGGGAAGTATTATTAAATTGCCAATCGATTGAATCCCTTGCTTTATTCCTCCGCACAGGCTTAGAACTGGTTATTGTCTTTACAGCGAATAGGTTGGCTCTCCTTAGATACAACGGATGATAAACAGGAATCACGCGAAATAGATTTTTCCGTATGAATGCTTTGAATGCTGTTGCTTATTGTAAAGAAAGTCCTCGGTAGAAGTCAGTACTGAACTTTATCGTTGCAAATGTTACTGATGGGTTTATTTCCTGAGGAGTTTTCGCTCAAAGAGACAACGAAACTTGACAAAAATATTACATTTTGGCTGATGTGACGAACAAGACTATTTTGCACATATTTTCTGAATGAGGAACGTTTGAAAATTTTGGAATCTCTTCTCGCGAAAAGAACAAGCGACACGTTCAATACAAATATTGGTATACATTTAATATTTAAAGTTGTTTAATGTTCATGCATACATCGTTCATGTGATATTGTAAAAGTTGAAGGTTGAATTTGGTCATATGTACGTTCATTAGATGCTTATATTTTCTGCTGCTCTATCTTATTGTTCATTTCTCGGAATGTTGGAACTTCTTTTACCTGGCAGCAAGCTTGAAATATAATTATTACAGGTAGGCTTCATAATCTCGTCTACGGCCGCCAGACCTTTCGCACCCGGCATGAAATATGAAGTAGCCGAAGAAGACTTACTTTGCACCATGAATAATGAGAGCGAGAAAGGTACATCTCCTTTATAGTGGCCCGTGACTGGTGCCTGCCGCTGGGCGCTTTCTCGCCGACTTGTGTGCTGGGATGGCAGGCCGGGTATGGGAGGTGGGACTGGCGTGCAGGAGGGGAGGGGTTGAGAGTGGGGTGGAGTGGGAGCGGGGAGGGGTGGCCTGCATGAGTGAACTGTGGAAGATGGCGGAACTCTTAAAAAAAGAAAAAGCTCAAAGTAGGCGGTGAGACAATAGGCAGAAAATCATATTTTATGAAAAGGTGGAAGAGAAACGTGCTCCACCGCTTTACGACAGAAGGTGGCGGCGAGTCAAATGCCTCATGCTGATACGTCATAAGTCTCTTTATGGGATACCTTGGCCGTGACCGATCATATGTTCCTATTCTTTACGTCGTGCTAGCGCCGAATATTAGACCCTTTTTTCTTTTAACCATTGGTTGTTTGCCCGTGACCCTTGAATTAGGTAACGTCAGCTGCTTCACCTGGACGGCCACTTCTCATTTCTTCTGTGGGATTGGTCATGCTATGAGTGATATTGTGCTTGATTTCGTTGCACTTCTTTTAATAATATTCATACTATTATCTTTTCTGTCTTTGTGTTATTAATTATTATTGCTAGTTATTAGAGTATGATATATGAGACTACAATATCTTAACAAAGTACGGATTTCAAAAAGATAATACCTGAGAGTGCCATGCCTAACCTTCATTCACCGACTGCATGACTCTTCCTGCATGATAGGGATTGTGGGCTCAGAAGACCCATCCGCCCTCGTTTCTATCCCGGGGCTTCCTCGATTCTGCGATTATTTACATGGCATCTTTTTTGCGTAGTGTTGAGCGCAAGGAGTGACCGGGTCTTGCCATTCTTGTCAACGTTGGCCGACTATTTCCGGGTTGAAACATTCCATGCTGGCGACTATTTTCAAACATTTCCTCGTTTGAAAGGTTATCCTAGCCAGGCAAATTGTGCTGATATTGATCTCTTGATACTGACCTTCTCGGAGGGGACACGGAAGTGCCAAAGTTCTTCCGCTTTATGGTCAAAACCCTGAAATCGCACGCGTTTAGAATTCATCATGGTTCTTGTCCATGTGCCATCCACACTAGTATTAAAACGAATTCAAGTTCACCGACGTTTGAATAGACGATTTACTCCGAGCCCACCGACAAGTGGTCCGCATTCATATCTGCCAAAGATGATGTTGGTTGTTGACGGACACATTGTGCATCTTAAGTGACGGGGTAAAGAGCAGGGCTCGTGGACCTTTCATCGTGGTTCTGACGGATGGCTTAGACGGAGATAAAAATCACCATATATGCTGTGACATTTATTGATTATGAGGTCTCTACGTTACGTGAAGCCCATGCCCCTCCCCCCACATTCATGAAAGAACAAATGCATGTTTATCATGAAATAAAAATGTATGTTTGTCATGAAATGAAAATGTATGTTTATCATGAAAGAAAATTGAAAGAAAAAATTATGCTTATCATGAAAGAAAATTGAAAGAAAAATGTAGGTTTATCATGAAAGAAAATGTAGATTCAAAGAAAGGTTTATCATGAAAGAAAAATGTAGGTTTATTATAGTTTTTGATAAGAGTATATGGTGTTAGTTCTCTATAGTATACATACGTCTTCCTTGTGATGAACAGTGTGTGTTTAGATTTTTTTCCGCTTCCCCTTCTTCCCCTTAGCTACACTTTCTTGTTCCTCTTCTCTCCTGATCGCTTCGCTTCTCTTCACTTATCTTCACTTCAATTCACTTTTCGTCGCGTGTCTTCTCTTCGTTTTTTTTTTTCAATATTTCTTCTTGTCTGCTTGCATTCCCTATCAATCAGTCAGTCTTGTTGTTCTTGTCATTCGCTTCAGTGTTACTTCCTTTGCCCTCTTTATAGCCCCAGGTTGCGGAATTAGCTTCGTTCTGGGTGTGGTTTATTGCCACACAATGTTCACGCTCTGTAATGGCGGTTGAACGACTGGCGGTGGGGGCTGATATTTTGTTCTTTTGTTTCCCATTACTACATAAGCAGCGGAGGGGCTTATTTGGAAAGATTTGTCTGAGATAAAATTGTCTTTTTTTTGCAATGCGTTGTTCCTTTGAACTTTTAGATTCCCGATGTAAAAAGTAGAAGACAAAGAAAGAGCTCGGGAAAGCCGTGGAATATAGGAAACAGAGTATTTTGGCTCTAGAAGTTTAGAATAGTGTTTATTTTTTTGTTTATTTATTTGTTTAGTATTTAACTAAATAATATATAGTGTATTAGTGTACTTGGCGTTGTATATTTATGCGAGAGATGTGTCAAGTCTCCACATCATTGCGAACATGATGTAACACCTACCATATGCCAGACGGCCATACTTTAGACTGAATATATTAAGGAGATACTTACATGAAAAATATGGGGGTAGAAAAAAAACCTTGCTAGTTTTTTCTCGTAGTTGGTAGCCACTCTAGAATGCACATTTGTATATAATATTTTCTCTTGACCCGGCTGGGGAAAAACTCTTCCATAGTTTTCACTGATAACGCTTACAAAACAGTCTATAGAATTGTTGTACCTTCGACATGCTTGTTTTTAGTGAAAAATGAAGTCTAGTGGCATGTGACAACTCAGATGACTCGCGGCCTCTCTGTCTTTATCGTTGGGGGTCACACACGTGCCATGCTGACGCTGCAAAGGAGATGAGTGTGTAATGACTTTGCATAAATTGCTGTTTTGACGAAGGCTCGCTTCATTTACGTCATGACCGAAATCATTCAGATCTTCTTTCCGCGCTCACAAATTTTGCCTGTTTGCTTGTCTGTCGCCCCCATTCAAACGCAGATCTTCATTCACGTCTCTCTTATTTTTCATCCTTAATTACGAATCGTATTTATTCCGTCTCTCTTCCAGCAAGGGGAACCAACCAGGCCTATCGGTTTCAGAAACCCTTTTCGTATTCTCTCTCTTTGCTTCCCTTTTCCTACCGGGTTTTTCAGACGCCTTTCCCT
>NW_020868737.1:95098-100098 GCF_003789085.1 Penaeus vannamei
ACTCACCCACTCGCTCGCTCGCTCACTCACCTCACTCCTCACCACCACTCGCTCACTCACTCACCCCACTCGCTCGCTCACCACTCACCCACTCGCTCGTCACTCACTCACCCTCTCCTCTCACTCACTCACTCGTCGCTCCTCACTCACCCTCACCCACTCGCTCGCCTCGCTCGCTCACTCCACCCACCGCTCGCTCACTCACCCACTGCTCGCTCTCACTCACCACTCTTTCGCGCTCGCTCGCTCTCACTCCACTCGCTCGTCACTCACCAACATCGCATCGCTCACTCACCACCCACTCGCCTTCGCTCATCACAACCACTCGCGCTCGCTACTCACTCGACTCGCTGCGCTCACCAACACATCGCATCGTCTCGACTCACTCGCTCACTCACTCACCCACTCGCTCACAAACACCCAGCAACACACCACTCCAATCCAAATCTCAATCGTCTCTCTCACTCTCACTCTCACTTCTCTCTACTGTCTCACTCTTGTCACTCTCAAGCCATTTTTCTGTTAGAGATGTTCATAATTTTCTTCATTCGTATAAATGAAAATATTTTTTCCTGTTATTTTCATGTATGAAGGAAATAAGCTGAACCCAAAAGAAGCAGACGGCATGAGACCTCCGTAGCTCAAAAATGCAGTCTGAACTATGGGATTAAAATAAGAAAGAAAAAAAATCAATATATTTGCATTTCCAAGTTCATATACAGTGAACCCTCGCTATAACGCGGGTCACCTTTCACGTTCTCGCTACTTCACGGATTTGCATTGTGCATTGTGTTCTGCATTCCGATTGGCTAAACAGTCTCTCCGCTTCTTCTCGACTTGTGTGTCAATAACGTTACGGTTTAATATGTACATGTACGTAAAACAACGTGTGAAATTTAAGTCTGCAAATTTTCTCTAAAACCCATGAAGCCTTCAGTTCGTATTGATGATTAAAATTATTATTTTACAGTACAGTAGTTATTTGTAAAAAACGTTCATACAGTACTTTATTTGTTAAACAAATGTTTGAGCCTGTAAAAAGGTTTTGTTCTTTGGTTTCAATGTATTATAGAGTATTTCATTGTATAATAATAGAAAAATAGCTACTACTTCACGGATTTCGCCTATCACGGGTTCTTTTTGGAACGTAATCCCCGCGAAAAGCGAGGGTTCACTGTACTTGCAAAGTCTACTGTATATGTCTGTTATATATACTTTTCATACCTGTACTTCTCTCAAATGCCATTATTCTCGAACTAATAGGGGCCAATGAAATAACATTTAATGCCACGTTTGGAAAATGTGGGAATAGGATAGTTATTACCAAAACTACATAAAGGAAATAATACTAGATCAGTACGCAAATGCATACATGACACGCATACACACGCGCACACGCGCGCAAACGCACACACACACACATACGCGCGCGCGCGACTTATTGTAATCCCAGAATTTCTATATTCTTTAATCAACTCTTTCCACAACTCATAATAAATCCATTACTAAGATATGGCCTCGATACCTGGAGACTGGGTACTTCTCGAGCTTTTTGAGAAAAAGTTCAGGTGGGGTAGATGTAAAAAATTACAAATATCTCCAAAATGCCCAAACCTTGCTATTTTTATTTATTTATTATTATTATTATTATTATTATTATTATTATTATTATTATTATCACTATTATTATTTTAAGTGGTAGGTTCTCTTTGAATCTTTGAATCCACACATTTTATTTCTTATGCGGGATGAAATATTTAAGAAAAATAATATCTTCTCGAACTTTGCAGGAGGAGTACGTTGTTGCCGTGGCTGCGACCGCCGGGGAGCAGTGGACCAGTGCCGGGCGACACTTTGGTCATGTCTCGCCCTCCCTCTCCCATTTCCCCTGCTCCTTCCTTCATCTTCAATCAAAATGCGAACAATAATAACAACGTCGATAATGTCAGTTTCCGGTAAGTTGGTTCGTCTTATTTCTGTCTGATTTGGTAGCTTGATAATTTCATGATCGTCAGTTTAGTCTTACAGTATTCTTTATTCTTGAATGCTTAAAAAAAAGTCATGAAATTCGCTTTCCGAAGTGTAATAGAGTACAGTTTTTTCTGATTTTTTCCCCTATCAAAACTATCAAAGTTAAAAATGTTATTAGTGACTTTTATTACTGTGACGGAGTGTAACGACAAACGTTTGACTGGCAGGGGCACCGGTGAAAAGGCAAACCATGTACCTCAGCCGGCGGATCACTCAGGCCTCAATTACACCTTTGGAAGCCTGGAAGATGAGGCGGGCACGCACAGACCGTAAGTGTTTTTTTACCCTTTTTTTGCTCTGTTGCTCGTCTGTGCTTGGTAAGAGAAGGGAAAGAGGAGGAAAGATGGTGGGAAATGGGGAGTGGGAGGAAGGGGAAGAGGGAGAATAAAAAAGAGAGAAAATGACGGCAGATGAGGGAGGAAAAGGGAGAGGAGAAAAATGACGGGGAATGAGGAGTGGGAGAAAATGACGGTAGATAAGGGAGGAAAAGGGAGAGGGAGAAGCTAAAAGGAGGAGATTGACGGGAAATGAGGAGTGGGAGTAAGGGGAAAAGGGAGAATAAAAAAAAGAGAAGATGACGGCAGATGAGGGAGAGGGAGAAGCAGGTAGGAGAAAAATAACGGGAAATGGGGGAAGGAAGGAAATCGAAGGGGGAGAATAAAAAAGAGAAAAACTGATGGGAGGTATGGGAGGAAAAGAGAGAGGGAGAAGCTAAAAGGAAGAATAATGACTGGGAATGAGGGGTTAAGAGAAAAAAGGGAGTGGGAGAGACAAAGGAGAGAGAGAAAAAATGTGATGGTGACGATATTGATTAATTGGATGAGATTATCATCAGGAAGATAACGAGACTAATTAAAGTAGTAGTATTAATAATAGGAGCGAGGTACGGAAAAGTAGAAAAGAGTTATTGATTAGGAGGACGAGACAAGTACAACTGGTTAGAATGTGGGAGAGAATAGACAATGGTAACTGGTTGGAAAATTGAAAATAAATTTATTGCTTAAGCCAGTGGTTTGCAAACTGTGGGGCGCGTTCCCCTAGGGGTCGGTAGCGCGAAGGCTTTATGAAGAGGTTATTGTTTGAGGAATTTATGAAACTAGAGAAACAAGCGCAGTCATCATACTAAGTGTATTTTTTGTAATATTTACTGACATGTGCAGACTATGGCAGCAAAATGTATGGGAGCCATTCGGTGAGGGCGAGCAAGATTTAAAAAAAATGGAAACCACTGACTTAATTCCTTTTGTGACCGCTAAGCTCATCGATCAATTTTGATTCCAGTAGCATTCAATTACATTCGATTTGGTCACAGAAATTCACCTCAAGGCAAGCCATTATTTGTTTCATTCCCTGCATGTTTTTCACTCCAAACCCATCAAGTTTGATTAGGATTAATATCCCATTTGGTTCCATAAATGGTTGTTTTTTCTTTAAAACCATGCCATTTTATAGCGACGGATAATTGATACGAGAAATAGACCGTTGTAGGTTACCTCAGTGAGATTTGTTTATATACTTCGTGTTGTTTCACGAGTATATTTATTAGCTTTTCCAATAGAACCTTTGTCCGAAAAATAGACGAAAAATTGATCTCCACAATGTATTTGCAGTTGTTGATCTTGTCATCTCCTCAGGGACCCGGGTGAGCTGCAGCAGGAAGTGCTGGAGCTGGAACACACGAACCGCCGCCTCACTGGGGAAAACGCCGAGCTCACCACCCATCTCACATACGCAGAGGACCTCAACACGTCACTCAGGGAACAATGTAGACAGCTTGAACAGGCACTCGGCAGGTAAGCGTAACGGGTAGCTTGAATGGGTAATCGAGTGTGCAAATGTAACGCAAAACTAGGGTTAAAATCAAGATAAATTTTCAGGAAAATAAGTAACGAATTTTATTAACATATTGCTACAGGATAATGCCGTTGTTATCAGTAGCGCCAGCGACTTTTATCACCTGAAGCCGCGCCGAGATAATCCCTGACTTTGGTCATCTTATCGCTTTCAAACACTTCTTACGTGAAGGATATTTGATTTCACATTTCAATGTGACTATTATAGCACATTATAAGAATTTTTTTTATAGAAACTTTGAAGTGTTTTATCAATTTCTGATATAATTTTTACGTTAAGATAGTTATCAGACACAAATCATGGCATTCCTTTATTGATTATTTGTATGATAACAAATATACTTATCCGAG
This sequence comes from Penaeus vannamei, assembly GCF_003789085.1. Classification (NCBI taxonomy): domain Eukaryota; kingdom Metazoa; phylum Arthropoda; class Malacostraca; order Decapoda; family Penaeidae; genus Penaeus; species Penaeus vannamei. The sequence continues at coordinate 99,334 of NW_020868737.1, forward strand.
CAGCGTGCAGCACCAGCTGGCGGGAGCGCGGAGGATGGAAACGGAGATTGAGGAGTTCCGAAACCTCCTCGACATGGAACGCGAGGAGAAGGGGCGTCTCCTCGGCCGGCTGGGCCACTTGGAGAAGGACAATCAGGAACTTGCTGCCAGGCTCGAGGGTCTTGTGGATCAGGTACTTGGAACACAGTTGGTTTTGATCATGATGCTATCATTCTAAAAGAGAAAGAGAAAAAGAAAAAATGTTTTGTTTTATTCAGTGTAACAATATACGAACACATACTTGTAAGTGTAAGTATAAGTGTGCGTGTTTGCGTGTGTATGCATGCATGCGTGTGCACGAGACCGTGTGTATGCGTGCATGCCTGTACACGTGAGGTGTATATGCGTGCATGTGTGTGCACGTGAGCGGTGTATGCGTGCATGCGTGTTTGAGTGCGTGTGCGTGTGTGCCTCCTTGTGTGCGTGTGTGCCTCCGTGTGTGCGTGAGCGTCCATGTGCGTGTGTGTGCGTGTCTATGTGCGTGTGTGTGTGTGTGTGTGTGTGTGTGTGTGTGTGTGTGTGTGTGTGTGTGTGTGTGTGTGTTTATGTGCGTGCATGTGTGTGTGTGCGCGTGTGTGAGAGAGAGAGAGTGAGTGAGAGTGAGTGAGCGAGTGAGCGAGTGAGTGAGTGAGTGAGTGAGTGTGCATGAATACACACGCGTGCTAACTGTGTTTGATTGTTTTATTCAAGTATACATGGTAATGTTTCATGGCAAATATGATTGAG
>NW_020868737.1:102598-109256 GCF_003789085.1 Penaeus vannamei
CTATTATTACTATTATTTTTGATAGAGCAGTCCTGATCAGAGAGTTTATTTATGCATCATATCAGTGCATTAGTGCATTATTCCATCTTTCACTAATACACCACAGTACTTCTGATTTTGGATTTGAACAGCTCTATTAATATCTACCAAGTGCCTACGGGGAGTGTGTGTAAAACTCTGCTATCCTAACTCAAATATAAGTAGATAGTTTATGTCTATGGAAGGTAGATAGCTCCTAGTTGCACACTCCTTTTAGTGGGTCATATAGCTCAGTTGGTATGGGCATGTCTAGCAGTTACCCGCTGCAATGACATGGGTTTGAGTCCTGATCGGAGAGATTATTTATTCAATATTAATATGCCGTGATATTGATACTGATATTTAGAAAAAAATCATTGTAGTTAATTCATTATTATCATTATATTTATCATTGTTGTTGTTATTGTGCCTTTTATTATTATTATTTTTTTTTATTGTATAATTATTATCATAATTATTACTATTATTATTATTATTATTATTTGTATTTGTATTATAACTACTACTATAACTATTTCAGTTATTGTTACTGCTGCTATTGCTATTTTTATAATTACTATTATCAATACTGCAAACATGGCTATCATCATTGTTATTTTTTCCATTATCTTTATTATAATCAGTATCATCAGTACCATTTTTATTACTATTATTGATATTACCATTATTGTTATTATTTTTACTATTATTATTTTTATTATTATTATGATTATTGTTTTTATGATTGTTCTTTTTAGTAATATTGTTATTAATATTAATATCATCATTGTCATTGACGTAGTTGATATTGTTGATATTGTTTTTAGTGCTGTTGGTATTACTATTGTTATTGTTATTATTAGTAGTAGTATTGATAATATTGATTATTTGTATTGCTGTTTGTTACTTCAATTATTGATGTAATTATTGTTAATATTGACTTATCTTTGCCATTTATTTTATTAGCATTATTTATGTTATTCATACTATTAGTGATGATTGTAATTATTCGACTCCTAACTAATGCAAGAAACACATGGTGACTTTATCAATACTTTATCGTTATTGTTGATATTGAAGATGATTGTGGTGTTGGTGATTCTGGTTGTTAATATTACGTCAAAAGATACACATTACCCATAACCTGTTGAACATACACTAGCATCCCTAAAAGCTTTTGTCAATTACAGCTAAATCTTCCAAACAAATTTTAGAATATAACAACTATTTTAGGTAAATGCTGCACATGAGGAGGCTGAAGGGCGGGCAACCCGAGAAGCTCAACTTGTGGCAGAGCACAAGACGCAGGTGGCAACCTTGATGGAGAAACTCTTAAACTGGAAGTCTCAAGCTCAGTCCCAGGGTGCCCTTGTGCGGGACCTCGAGGATACAGTGAAAGATCTCAAGAGAGTCATTGAGGTAAGTAAAAGTTTGAGATTACCACACTATAGGAGATCTATAGACAGGACTTGGCTGGAATGAATAGAAGCTTTTAAAAGTAAATTATTTGATTTACTGACACTTCATGATATTTGGTGCATTGTATTAGTAGTGGTAATTTGTGGTCCTTTTAAGTATTAAGGAAAGAGCAAAAAGTATGACAATTAGACTTTTCTTGAGGCTTTTGGTTTATCCATAATAGCTTACCATAAGTTGATAGAACATAACTCAAACTTTTATTCTCAGAAAGTATTGTTCTTTTTGGAAAAACAGTCCTGAACACTTTGTCATGAAAGTGTTTTCTCATGATGTACATGATATGATTTGCTCAATTATTCTATTATTCTATCCAATATAAAGTTAAAATGTTTGAATTCTGTTATGCATATTTCTAATTGATGTGCTTTTATTAATATGTGGATTGCAGGTTCTAAAAGATGAAAAAACTAATTTGGAGCAACAGCTGACATGCCTAAGAGAAGAGCTGACTTCTGTAACCACACAGGCAGACCATGAGGTAATTTTATGAAATTTTGACAAGGGTATAGAAAAACTTGTCAAAGTAAGAAAATGAATAGTGAAATTGTTTGACATTCACCTTTAGTTATAGATATTTATACAAGAAAATTGTGCGCATGCATTGAGAAATTGATGGATTAGAATGTAAAATTGTGAATATACATGGCTTTACTTAAATTTCCCCCCCCCCCTTTTCATAAACAGATAAGTGGTGAGGTTGAGGAAGATGTAAAGGAGACCAGAAGTAATAGTAATATCATGGGATCACTGAAAAAGATGCCATGGGGACCTCCTTTGTATTCCACACCCTTCAGTGGAAGAAGTCTTGCCAAATCGTCTCAAGAAACACCCCAGAGCATACACTCAGAAATACATACTATGGTACAGTGGTTAAATATAAGTTTTTATTATCTTAGCTTTTGGTGGGTAGGGATGATAGGCAGAGTTTTGGTTCTGAAAGCTTGATATTTCCAGTTTCTTAATATTTGAATTGAACATCTTCAGTGTCAGCCAGTGTGTTTTTGGAAGTCTGTGTCTTTGTTTAGTAGTATGTAGAAGGTGTAAGTAACATTTTTTTCTTGTTGAAGCCTTTCAGTCAAGAAGTAAATAAAGTAGTGGGGCTCTCCACACTTTTGCATGTGTCAATGTAGATTGATTCACTTGGAATACTATAATCTTGTTAAGTAGTGCTGAAAGGCTAAAACAATAGATAGGTATTTAAAAGATTCAAAAGTAGATGCTCCTGTAGTTTTGATTCCGGGTACATCTATAAATACTATGTTTGTACATGACCCAGTGTTAGTACTTAATCTTACAGCCCCAGATAAATGAAACCAAATAGAGGCTTGGTATTTAAAATATGAATTCTAAAATAGATATTGGGATTGGACTAGAGAGAAAATATATAAGTGTAAATATCAAGAGGAACCACAAAGAATCCCATTTTTTTACTGAATGAAGCCATGACATAAAAATGAATACAGGCCACCTTTACAATAGTTTTGAGGAACTGCAGCAGTAACTCTTTAGACATAAGAGTTGGTATTTTGTTCATAGAATATGGTACAGAAGTAGGCATTAGAAATGTTATCAAAAATTGGCTTAAGTTGTGATTATCTAGTTTGGCAATCAAAGAGGTCTGTGCAACTACTGCAAATTCACAAAAAGAATACATAGTCTGATAGCAAATCTGTGGAAATGGGTTAGATATTAATATAGAGATTTGAAAATATGTGGCAAGATGTTTGCAGTATGTTGATACATATGATGATGACTAATAAAAACAAAAGAATATAGGATTTGGCTATAAACAAGGTATTTTTTATGTTACTGTGTTGGAAAACCTTTGGAACCCTTTTCACTCATACCATGTTATTTGTAATAAGTAATAAGGAAAAATGCAGGCCTATCACTTCCTACAGTTATTTATGGAAAATGCTGCAAAAAAGACATGGCCAGTACGGAGGCATGTTTTAAGATATATGTATTTTAGATTGTTAGTTGCTTTTGATATATGCTTGATCAAACAATAGCTTGCTTTTGATATATGCTTGATCAAACAATATCTTGCTTTTGATATATGCTTGATCAAACAATAGCTCACAGAACAAATCAGGCTATTGCAGCTCCGATGAGGTATAAAGGTGCCTGTATTGTAAAGGTGGTAGCATTAAGAAAGTGAATAGATTGCAGTTTTTTATTCAATATAATAGTAATAATAACAATAATAATAATAATTATTATTATTATTATTATTATTATTATTATTATTATTATTATTATTATTATTATTATTATTATTATTATTATTATTATTATTATTATGATGATGATGATGATGATGATGATGATGATGATGATGATGATGATGATGATGATGTCAAAGGTATGTTGACAATGGTACCAGTTGTGCTTTTTGTCAATCCCCAATCTTTTGGTATAAGTACTGCAATGTTATCTAAGAGTCAAGTAAATTATATAAATGCTCCTGTAGTTTTGATTCCGGGTACATCTATAAATACTATGTTTGTACATGACCCAGTGTTAGTACTTAATCTTACAGCCCCAGATAAATGAAACCAAATAGAGGCTTGGTATTTAAAATATGAATTCTAAAATAGATATTGGGATTGGACTATATATATATATAAGTGTAAATATCAAGAGGAACCACAAAGAATCCCATTTTTTTACTGAATGAAGCCATGACATAAAAATGAATACAGGCCACCTTTACAATAGTTTTGAGGAACTGCAGCAGTAACTCTTTAGACATAAGAGTTGGTATTTTGTTCATAGAATATGGTACAGAAGTAGGCATTAGAAATGTTATAAAAAATTGGCTTAAGTTGTGATTATCTAGTTTGGCAATCAAAGAGGTCTGTGCAACTACTGCAAATTCACAAAAAGAATACATAGTCTGATAGCAAATCTGTGGAAATGGGTTAGATATTAATATAGAGATTTGAAAATATGTGGCAAGATGTTTGCAGTATGTTGATACATATGATGATGACTAATAAAAACAAAAGAATATAGGATTTGGCTATAAACAAGGTATTTTATTTGTTACTGTGTTGGAAAATCTTTGGAACCCTTTTCACTCATACCATGTTATTTGTAATAAGTAATAAGGAAAAATGCAGGCCTATCACTTCCTACAGTTATTTATGGAAAATGCTGCAAAAAAGACATGGCCAGTACGGAGGCATGTTTTAAGATATATGTATTTTAGATTGTTAGTTGCTTTTGATATATGCTTGATCAAACAATAGCTTGCTTTTGATATATGCTTGATCAAACAATATCTTGCTTTTGATATATGCTTGATCAAACAATAGCTCACAGAACAAATCAGGCTCCGATGAGGTATAAAGGTGCCTGTATTGTAAAGGTGGTAGCATTAAGAAAGTGAATAGATTGCAGTTTTTTATTCAATATAATAGTAATAATAACAATAATAATAATAATTTTTATTATTATTATTATTATTATTATTATTATTATTATTATTATTATTATTATTATTATTTTATTATTATTATTATTATTATTATTATTATTATTATTATTATTATTATTATTATTATTATTATTATTATTATTATTATTATTATTATTATTATTATTATTATTATTATGTCAAAGGTATGTTGACAATGGTACCAGTTGTGCTTTTTGTCAATCCCCAATCTTTTGGTATAAGTACTGCAATGTTATCTAAGAGTCAAGTAAATTATATAAATTAGAATTGGTAGTATCTGTTCCATTTTGGTGTACTGATATTGGTATAAATAAGGTGAAAATATGGCTTTGCTTGGCTTTGCTAGTGATTCGATTCGAGAAAGTCTCTCCAGTATCAGCTAATTTGAACGCTGAAGTAAAGTAACTTTATATGTTTTTTAATTACAGATGAAATCAGAATGAAGATAAAAGTAGTGGTATAGAGTTTGGAATCCACAAAGTATCAGTCACTGTTATCTGTGCATAGGGTTGATTAGAAATTGGGTTTTGGTAATGAGATCAACCCACATCTTGGCACTGGCGCATATCTAGTATATGGATATGTAAATCTGTAAATCTGTTCTCTTTAACCTGTAAGAGTACCTAGTTTAATGAAGACTATGCAGAAGTTTTGCATTGTGTATGTTTATAGTTTTCAGTAAAGTGATTACATTATCTCAGAAAAGAATGTTAGATATGATGATTTGAACACGTGCATAAAGAATGTTGAAAGAATGCGTTTACTTATGTGTTTTTGAGATCCATCAAGCCTAGATACCATTCACATATGAGTAATTGGTAATCAGCTGCTCAATTTAACATATACTAGCTCTTTTTTTATTGAGTTAAAATCTAACTCTTGGAGGGAAATATGATTATTAACATAGTGGATAAGCATTGCTAGTTTATATAGGGCTCTTAAGTTAATGGTGTTGCACGGGTAAGAGGATTATATAAAATTTAAATGAAATATGTGAAATTGGATTTATATGGAATATATGAAATATTTATATGAAATGTCTCATATGTATGAATTTTGGAATAGTCCATATGGAGTATTGCATACTTTTGCTGAACTTTTCTAGCATATGCTCAAACTCCATAAAATCAGAAATGGTCTTTTTTTATTGAATTTTTAAAGATGGAAATTAAGCATTTTTTTTTGTCCCAGCATTTTCTGGATAGTGGTTATTCCTTACTCATTATTATGATTTTAACTTTTTATGATACTGAGAATATTTTAGGACTGGCTGTAAAAACAGTAATTTTTTCTCATTTCAGACTAGTCCTCATAGCTAGTATCATCCTGTTTTTTAAAAAGATTATGCTTAGTTTTATGTAAAGTACATTTTTTATTATACAGATATGATTATCAAGCTACTATGGCTGTATAATATGCATATATTTACTTTCTGCAGGGTGAGAACAATGGTTCTCTACCATTTTGTGAGAAGAGTGAGGATGCTCTACGTTCATTTTCTCACAACCAAGGTGATAATGGCAATCTCCAGTGCTCAGCAAATGAATGTGCTGCAGACTCTTCCACCGCTCTCCTATCTAATATGGTGAGTCTCCATTGTCACAGGCATTGGCACTTTCATCTTGCCTGAAGATTTCTGCATAAAAACTGTATTAGTATGTATTGCTCCTCAGCTATCTAGTAATGGTGAGTCCCCAT
>NW_020868737.1:119356-126856 GCF_003789085.1 Penaeus vannamei
TACACATACACAAATGCACAGATGCACATGCACAGATACACATATACAAATGCACAGGTACACATACACACATGCACAGACACACACACAGACATACATATATAGACATGCACAAATACAAGCACACACATCATACTTATATAATACATAGATACATAATACATACATACAAATACACACACGCGTGAATGTGTAGGTGCATGCTTGTTAGTTAGTATGCTTAGTTACATGGCTATTACACACACTGTTTTGTAAGAGATTACTTGCAATAACTATGTTGTTTGCTGCCTTCGTCTCATCTTTCACCATTAAATCGTTTTCGGTATTTGCGTCTTGTTGCCATCAGTATATCACTCGCACGCAATAATTTATTTTGATTGCCTGAAATCCTGCAATATGAATGTTTCGAGGAATCATGTTGAAGAGAGACGTGCATGTCTCTTTCTTTTCTTTGGTGAATGGAAGATCGACGCTTGCATTTGTGAAATTGTTTTTTTTTTATATTTTTTTGTGAAGTTACATTCCTGCCTCTTCCATATTAATAGATAGCAAAAAAACTGTTACAGAATGTGCAGGTCTTTGCTGTTTCGGCTACACTGTCAGAAAAGAAACTTGCAATGTCTGATATATCACTCTTTGTTGTTGCAAAGACTTCAGTAATAAGAAAAACAACTAAAGCTGCATGAACATCAGAAACAAGGTTGAAAACATGCTGTGCCGTTTCCGAGAAGCCAATCCGAGCGACTTTGTTACCATTGAGATTGAATAGAGATTAAAACGAGGTCTGGCCGTCGGTTCATTATGATTCTCGGCGCCGCCTCCGGTTTCCTTAATTATCTCATACACAGATTCCGCGTCTCCTCACCAGCGTCGAGAGCCCCCCCCCCTTTTTTCACCATCGTTCCATCTCCCCCATTTCCCCACGTTCTTTCTCCCCGCCTCCTTTTTCTCTCTCGTTCCTTCTCCCCGCCTCCTTTTTCTCTCTCGTTCCTTCTCCCCGCCTCCTCTCGTTCCTTCTCTCCGCCTCCCCGTTTCCTCTCGTTCCATCTCTCCGCCTCCCCTCGTTCCTTTTCACTATTTCTCCTCGTTCCTTCTCCCCGCCTCCCTGTTTCCCCTCGCCCGCCTCCCGTTTCCCCTCGTTCCTTCTCCCCGTTTCCCCTCGTTCCTTCTCCCCGCCTCCCCGTTTCCCCTCGTTCCTTTCTCCCGCCTCCCCGTTTCCCCTCGTTCCTTCTCCCCGCCTCCGTTGTCAACTTCAAGTCTTTGTCCTGTTCCTCCTTACCTACGACGGTGTCCAGTGCTTTTCTCTCTCTCTCTCTCTCTCTCTCTCTCTCTCTCTCTCTCTCTCTCTCTCTCTCTCTCTCTCTCTCTCTCTCTCTCTCTCTCTCTCTCTCTCTCTCTCTCTCTCTCTCTCTCTCTCTCTCCTCTCTCTCTCTCTCTCTCTCTCTCTCTCTCTTCTCTCTCTCTCTCTCTCTCTCTCTCTCTCTCTCTCTCTCTCTCTCTCTTCTCTCTCTTCTCTCTCTCTCTCTCTCTCTCTCTCTCTCTCTCTCTCTCTCTTCTCTCTCTCTGTCTCTCCTCTCTCTCTCTCTCTCTCTCTCTCTCTCTCTCTCTCTCTCTCTTCTCTCTCTCTCTCTCTCTCTCCTCTCTCTCTCTCTCCCTCTCTCTCTCTCCCCTCTCTTCTCTCCCCTCTCTCTCTCCCCCCCCCCCCCCTCTCTCTCTCCCTCCCCCCCTCTCTCTCCCCCTCTCCCCCTCTCTCTCTCTCTCTCTCTCTCTCTCTCTCTCTCTCCTTCTCTCTCTCTCTCTCTCTCTCTCTCTCTCTCTCTCTCTCTCTCTCTCTCTCTCTCTCTCTCTCTCTGTCCTCTCTCCCCCCCCCTCCTCTCTCTCCTATTATTTTCCCCTCAATAGTCTTCAAAGACGATATTTCCGGTTTTTGAACGCATTTCCTGCGATGTGCTGTTTTCTGTCTCTTGGTGCAGATCAGGCGTTGACCCACTGGGAGTGCGCTTGCTTCGTCAGGCCTCCCTCACTCCTTCCATTTGACCCCCTGGAAGTGCTCTTGCTTCGTCAGCCCTTCACCCTTCCTTGACCCCCTGGAAGTGCTCTTGCTTCGTCAGGCCCCTCACTCCTTCCATTTGACCCCCTGGAAGTGCTCTTGCTTCGTCAGGGCCCTCACTCAACTCCTTCCATTTGACCCACTGGGAAGTGCTCTTGCTTCGTCAGGCCCTCACTCACTCCTTCCATTTGACCCCCACTGGGAGTGCTCTTGCTTCGTCAGGCCCTCACTCACTCCTTCCATTTGACCCACTGGGAGTGCTCTTGCTTCGTCAGGCCTCCTCACTCCTTCCATTTGACCCACTGGAAGTGCTCTTGCTTCGTCAGGCCCTCCCTCACTCCTTCCATTTGACACTCGGAAGTGCTCTTGCTTCGTCAGGCCTCGTTCACTCCTTCCATTTGACCCACTGGAAGTGCTCTTGCTTTCGTCAGGCCCTCCCTCACTCCTTCCATTTGACCCACTGGGAGTTGCTCTTGCTTCGTCAGGCCCTCACTCACTCCTTCCATTTGACCCACTGGGAGTGCTCTTGCTTCGTCAGGCCTCCCTCACTCCTTCCATTTGACCCACTGGGAGTGCTCTTGCTCTGCCAAGCCCTGTCACTCTTTATCATTTATCGGGCCTTGACCCTCCGGTCTTTGCGCTATCACCAGTGGAACCCTTCACCCGCATCCCAGTCCCTTCAATGGGGCTCTCTCAACGCCCATCGATGTTAACAGTAATCACTCCTGAAGCCTTCGCCCTCTTGAGTGTCCCCTCTCGGCCCTCGGGGCATCATCCTCTCACCTGTCCAATTTCCCACGCCAGCGCTAATCCTCTCGCCCTCTCCGGGTCTAATCCAAACTCCTAATCCTTTCTATCTCCTCTCGCTCCCATCCGTCACCCATTTTTGGGTCGGTTTCCCCTTCCATTCATTAAAGTCGCTTTCGCATGCTCTCTGTCTTGTCTCTCTCTCCCTTCCTCTTTCTTTTTTTTCTCTCTCTCCCTCTCTCCTCACCTGTTTTTCTCTCTCCCTTCCTCTTTCTTTTTTCTCTCTCTCTCCCTCTCCTCTCCTCACCTGTTTTTCTCTCTCCCTTTCTCTCCTCTCCTCTCTGCTCTCTCCTCTCCCTCCCTCTCCTCTCCTATGCTCTCCTCTCCCTCCCTCCCTCTCCCTCCTCCCTCTCCTCTCCTCCCTCTCCTCTCCTCTCCTCTCCTCTCCTCTCCTCTCCTCTCCTCTCCTCTCCTCTCCTCTCCTCTCCTCTCCTCTCCTCTCCTCTCCTCTCCTCTCCTCTCCCTCCTCTCCCCCTCACCTATTCTCCTCTCCAATCTCCTCTCTCTCTCTCTCTCTCTTCTCTCTCTCTCTCTCTCTCTCTCTCTCTCTCTCTCTCTCTCTCTCTCTCTCCTCTCTCTCTCTCTCTCTCTCTCTCACCTCTCTCACCTCTCTCATCTCTCTCACCTCTCTCACCTCTCTCTCCTCTCTCTCCTCTCTCACCTCTCTCACCTCTCTCCTCTCTCACCTCATTTTCTCTCTACACCTCTCTTTCTCTCTCTCTCGCTCGCTCTTTCACCTCATGCTCTCCTTATCTGTGTTCTCCATTCATGTTTTCTTCCAAAACCCTTCAGAATCCTCCCTTTCCTTTCCTCGGTAGACTTCCCCCAGACTTCACTATCATGGCGGGTCATCGTGTAGGATCATCAGGTCACCATCCTTTTATCATCGTTGTCAGCACCATCACGGCATGGGTTACTGACATCCTTCCAAGGTCGGAAGGGAGGCCCGTCTGTTGGCCGGTGATCTGGTATCGATCTGCAGCCCCGAGTCGGACTGTGAGTTCTGGCACTGTTGTCCGACCCACGTTGGAAGGCTGGAGGTGTCCCGGGACAGTGACCTACCTGTTAGGTCAAAAACCTCTTGTTCGGGTCTTTTTTTTTGCGGGTCCATTGCCGGGGTTGTACGATAGGTTGTTGCGCCGTTAAGGTTAAGGTTACGATGTCGGCCGTGAGAAACTACACAAGTTTGGGCGTAAGTCTGGACTTTGAGTGGTCGCAAAGAGGATGTGTTTTATTGACATTGTTCAGGTTTTTGTTGCGTATAATTTAGCTCTTTTTTATTTATCTATTCATGTTTGTTCGTATTGTAGTTCTATAATTGTGTTTTTTATCTAGATATGAATTTGCTTATCAACCGTGGCAGCTTACCCTCGATTTGATTATGCAAATCAACAATACCAATCGTTACCCGTCAACCATTACCCAAGGAACTCGGTATATACTCTAAATTGCTTATATTTGTGTGATAAACCAAACGTTCAGTGTCTGATATGATCATTACGTAATCATGGTTCAGTTAATGTGCATAACACGCAGTCATATGTATGAAAACCGTAAATCACACAAACCATAGAAATAAAGACGGCTGATGTTTAAAACTGTTTATTGCTGTGATCTCTGGCTTCGTTTTTTAAATTTCTTTCTCTGCTCTGTCGTTCTTCGTTTTTCGCCGTGTGGTCTTCCTCTCCTTAGATTCATTAGCTGTGCTGTGGTGATAGATTAATCGCTTTGTTTATGACGTATGTTTATGTTTATGTTGTTTATGACGTATGTTTATGTTGTTTATGACGTATGTTTATGTTTGTTGTTTATGACGTATGTTTATGCTTACAACTGTTAGTATTTTTGACTAGGATTTATATATATTTTTTTTAAATAATTTAGTTTTGGGTGAGCGTGGCTCCTTGGGCACCTACAATGTCTTGTGCATCCTGTTTTTTTTGTTTTGTTATCTTTCCGCGTTCAGAGTTTATTTGCACTTGCAGGAAAATTTATGTAAAAAGGATTTAGATTTTTGTTAAGTGACATACTCATTGCTTAGCGAGCCGAGGCAACAGAGAGCCATAATTACTGTATTTTTTAAGGCGCTCGTTTCTTCACTGAGAAACAGAGACTTGGAAAACTTTTTGAAACATAGCTGCAACTTTTGTCACTAATATTCTAATATTGTAGAGCTTTTCAGATGGAATGCCTATAATATCCTAACCGTCCGTGCGTGGTCATTGCGGGGTCAGCGGGATGTAACTAGGTCATCTTTGCCTTAGACATTCACCCCTGATCCTTTAGATGAGGGCTTAGGGAGGTCTCGACCCAAGCTTGGGTATTTGACTGACGGGGACTGCGATTTACACTAATCTTTTTTTTTCTTCTTCCGTTCTTTCTTTTTTCTTTTATTTTAGGTTCGCAAAAAAATGTCAGGACATACGTAGGGATACTTTAAAATTAACTAGTTTTCGTCAGTGCATTAAGGTAAATATCTGTAAGTTCTCAATTGTTGTTTTGGTCAGCCCATTGAGGTAAATATTTGTAAATTCTTGATTCCTCTTGTTCTTGTTTGGGTCAGTGCATTGAGGTAAATGTCTGTAAAATTTCAATTGTTCTTGTTTTGGTCAGCCCATAGAGGTAAATATCTGTAAATTCTGTATTCTTCAAAATGAAAACGATTCGGGTCCATTTAGGTTAATGTGACGGTGATGGGCTGTCAGCTTGAATTTGAGTTGGATTGATCTGCAACGCTAGGGCGACAAAGAGGGGATTCAGAGAGGTCACCTGCTTTATTACACTTGCATATATTGATTTGATGAATTGTCAAGTCGCATATACAACCCCCTCCCCCTCCCCGCTCTTCTCCCTCCTTCGCTTTCTCTCTTTTCGCCTCTCCTCGCTTCTATCTCTCTGCCTCTCCTTCGCTTTCTTCTCCTTTCTGCCTGCCTCCTTTGCTTTCTTTCTCTTTCTGCCTCTCCTTGCTTTCTTTCTCTTTCTGCCTCTCCTTGCTTTCTTTTCTCTTTTGCCTCTCTGATTTCTCTCTGCCTCTCCTTTGCTTCTTTTTTCTGCCTCTCCTTTGATTTCATTCTCTGCCTCTCCTTTGCTTTCTTTTTTCTGCCTCTCCTTTGATTTCTTCTCATCCTTCGCTTTCTCTTCTCTCTCTCTCTCTCTCTCTCTCTCTCTCTCTCTCTCTCTCTCTCTCTCTCTCTCTCTCTCTCTCTCTCTCTCTCTCTCTCTCTCTCTCTCTCTCTCTCTTCTCTGTCTCTCTCTCTCTCTCTCTCTCTCTCTCTCTCTCTCTCTTCTCTCTCTCTCTCTCTCTCTCTCTCTCTCTCTCTCTCTCTCCTCTCTCTCTCTCTCTCTCTCTCTCTCTCTCTCTCTCTCTCTCTCTCTCTCTCTCTCTCTTCTCTCTCTCTCTCTCTCTCTCTCTCTCTCCCCTCCCTCCCTCCTCCCTCCCTCCCCCCCCCCCCTCTCTCTCTCTCTCTCTCTCTCTCTCTCTCTCTCTCTTCTCTCTTCTCTCTCTCTCTCTCTCTCTCTCTCTCTCTCTCTCTCTCTCTCTCTCTCTCTCTCCCCCCCGGACGTGCACTTGTGACCATTCTCATGCTAATACCGGCTGCATAAATTTCGAACCAGGATCTCTGCTGTCATTTCCATGAATTGTTCAAGAAATCATTTTTTTCTCAAATACTCAAGGTCAGATAACAGTGTTTGCTTTCGTCTTGAGAACACAAGACAACTGTCGGTCTCGGTGTACCTGAAGCTTCTCGACGTGTGCTGCAGTATTTGCGAATCTTACACGTGGGATGTTGCCCAAGGGAGCTGCTGAACCCTGGGAAGCTCGGGTAGGCTTGCGTGCTCGGGGGCAAGGAGGGTTGATGATGTTTATTAGGCTCGTAGAGTGATGAATAGGGATTGTGTTGGCGGCCGGTGATGAGGTCACGCCAGCGCATCCAGCTTTTCACGTGCGGTCGTCATTCGGGTGATGTTCCCTTTGTACGAGAAAATCAGGGGAAAAAAGTAGCATGATTAAAACCCACTGCATATGCGATAGAAAACGTGTATTTTTTGAACGGGAGGAAATGGTGGTACTACTCCATGTGATGTATTATGTACTGTTTCGAAGGCTGTGTATGTGGAATTTAGTCTTGGAAAGTTTGCGACTTCTTGCTACATTAGTAAAAAGTTTAAGTGCTCTTTACAGCCACTTTGAATATAAACGAATTAACAATGTTGATATTGACTAAGAGAGTGATCACTATGGAAACAGTGGATCTGGTGTTTGATAATGAAAGGAAGGAGTAGAGAGGATGTAAAAGACGCAGCTGTGACCATGTTGTGAAGCATGCAACAAGAGCTATATGGGCAACTGCTGCTGCACCACCTGCTTGCGTCCCCTACGGTGAGTTGACAGCACCCCGATGCACACCTTCCTCTCTCATCTCCAATACATGGATCTGGGGGAGCGTTGAAGCCATAGGGTACACTCGCACATTTCTTTCTGGATACTTGAAAGACGGCACCTTGCAAGACCTGGCTGTCCTCAGGGATGAATGTAGTTCGTTAGTCCTGTATGTATTATCTTAATATATCCTGTCGGTGTGCATTCCTGACGAGGCGTGTACTGAATTCAAGCTTGCGTTTCTCTGCTCCAGATGGACGGA
>NW_020868737.1:143439-145939 GCF_003789085.1 Penaeus vannamei
GTGCAGCATTTTAATTCAGATCACACAATACATGTATTATAAACTGGGTCACATTTATAACCCAGGTCAGATTATAATTCATTGCACACTATAAATCAAGCCAAATACATATAACCCATAACCCTATTTTAAGCCAGGTCATTTTACAACCCACATTCTATTATAGTTCATTACAACCCATTACAAGCTCTTGCTACAACTCAGGTCACACTGCAACCCAGTAACTTCTTTAAATCAGGTTAAACCAGGTCACACTGAAGTTTGAGTCACACCATCACCCAGGTGATAGGTCACACTACAACCGAGGTCACACTACAACCGAGGTCACACTACAACCGAGGTCACAATACAACCGAGGCCACACTACAACGAGGTCACAACTTACACAACCGAGGTCACACTACAACCGAGGTCACATACAAACCGAGGGTTCACAACTAGGCAACCGAAGGTCTACACTACAACGGAGGTCACACTACAACGAGGTCACACTACAACCGAGGTCACACTACAACCGAGGTCACACTACAACCGAGGTCACACTACAACCGAGGCTCACACTACAAAAACCGAGGTTCACACTACAACCGAGGTCACACTAACAGACCGAGGTCACACTACAAACCGAGGTCACACTACAACCGGGACCAAACCCAAAAGGTCCACACTACAACCGAGGTCCACACTACAACCCGAGGTCACACTACAACCGAGGACACAACCGAGGTCACATTACAACCGAGGTTCAACACACAACCGAGGTCCACACTACAACGAGGTCACACTACACCAGGTACACTACAACCGTCACACTAACAACCGAAATGGTTACACTACAACGGAGGTCACACTACAACCGAGGTCACACTACACCGAGGTACAACCGAGGTCACACCTACAACCGAGGTCACACTACAACCGAGGTCATTACACCATACACTACAACCGAGGTTACACTACAACCGGGTAAAACCGAGGTTACAACCGAGGTCACACTACAACCGAGGTCACGATACAACCAAGGTCACACTACAACCGAGGTCACACTACAACTGAGGTCACATTATAACCAAGGTCACACTACAACCGATGCACACTACAACGGTCACACTACAACCGAGGTCACACTACAACCGAGGTCACACTACAACCGAGGTCACACACTACACAAACCGAGGTCACACTACAACCGAGGTCACACTACAAACCGAGGTCACACTACAACCGAGGTCACACTACAACCGAGGTCACACTACAACCAAGGTCACACTACAACCAAGGTCACACTACAACCGAGGTCACACTACAACCGAGCCTACACATACAAACCGAAATCACACTACAACCAAGCTCTTGCTGAACTAGAGGCTTGCTAGAGGTCACGCTATCCCCCACCCCCTCCGAAGGTCACGAGGTCACTCATCGCGCCACCTACCCCGAGCTTCCGGAAGTCGAGTGCCCTCTGTCGGCCGGAGCGCGAGGCTGATTCGTCCCTCGCACGGACGCTAAGCAATACTACAAAACCCGCTGAAACATTGCCTCGCCCCCACCCTTAATCTTCTCCCCCTCTCCTCACCCTCTCGCCTCCCTCCCCTCCCCCCTCCCTCCCCCACCCCCCCGCCCCTAGTATCGACCCTCCTCCGCCCCCAGTATCACCTCCTCCCCCAGCTCGCTCCCTCCCTTCCTCCATTCCAGGTATCCCTTCCCCAGGATCACCCCCCCTAGCTCGCTCCTCCACTCCTCCCCTCCCTCCCCCCACCCCAGTATCACCCCGTAGCTCCTCCTCCCCTCCCTTCCCCTTCCCAACCCCCCCGCCCCCAGTATCACCCCCCCCCCCAGCTCGCTCCCCCCTTCCTCCAATTCCAGGTATTCCCTTCCCCATATCACCTCCCCTTCCTCCCTTCCTCCCAAGATATTCCCCCACCCTCCCCTCCCCTTCTCCCTCTCCCTGACCAGCTCGACCCCTGCCCATCCGTTCACCAACTCACTCCCTTACTCCCTCCCCCTCCCCTCCTACTTTCCCAGATCTCCCTCTCATTCCGTCCTTCCCCTCCACCCCTTCTATTAGGTACCCCCTCCTCCCTTCTCCCCTCTCCCCATCACCCCCTCTCTCCTCCTCCCCTCTCCCCTCTCCCTCCTCCCCCCTCTCCCTCCTCACCTTCCTCTCCCTCTCCCCTCCTCCCCTCTCCCCTCCCTCCTCTCTCCCTTTCCCTCTCCCTCCTCTCCCCTCTCTCCCCCTTCGCTCCCCTCTCCCCTCCCCTCTCCCTCCTCCTCTCCCCTCCTCCCTCTCCCTTTTCTCCCTTCCCTCCCTCCCCTTACCCCACGGCCCGCCCGCCAAAGTTCATGGTGTGACCTCGAAACGGAGGGAGGGAGGGGGAGGAGGAGGGGAGGAGCGGTGGTCAGAGAAAGCAGGAAGGAGGGTGGCTGGAGAAGGGAGAGGGGAGAGGGGGGGGTTGGAAGAGGGAGAAGGGGTGGGTTGGAGGGGAAGGAGGAGAGGGAG
>NW_020868737.1:155939-165939 GCF_003789085.1 Penaeus vannamei
CCTACAGAGAAACACACAAACACTGACATTTTAAATGTCCAATGAGGTTTTCTTACAAATTTCACATACATTGTTTTCAAAATAACTCTCGTATCGTATTTCCTTTTTGCCAGTTGCCTTATTTATTCATCAGCTTGATCGCACACACACTACCATAGTGAAAATAATACCAGCGAATCTCGAAATTTTAATTCCAAATCAAACAGTGCTGAAGCGCAACAGGGCGGCATAAGACAGGAATTTTCACCTGTGTAGAAATTGTCTTCTAACCGGGCTGATGCAGTATAAATCAGTCTGGAAAAATAATTAAGAATAATATTTTAGTACCGAGGAGTAAGGCAGATCCATCTCTGCATCAATAACATTTAGGTAAAAGCGCGCACCGCCGAAATTCGTCTGCTATACGAGAAACCGCTGAAACGCCATGCTTCCGTAGTTTCGGTAATAATCTTTTTAACTCGGAGGGATAAAAGAGTAACACCAAAAGAGAAAATGCTGAGAAGGCATTCATTCCATCTCTAATTGTCTCATCCTCATAAGAAATGGCCACGAGGATGCTGTGCGAATAAGCAGTTTCGAATCCTTCGCACAAAACTATTCTTAGCGGACAGGAAACTTGGCTTTATTTACTTGATTTGACTTCGTATAAACTGAAAGGGAATAGTTTGATATACGAAGATACAAAATTTGCTTCGGATTCATTCTACAATCGTTTGATATTTGAAAAACGTGGAATAGAAGAGATTCACTAGCTTAGAAATGGATCCCCTAAAAATATACGTTTTCTATTTTAACCTCCATTGGCGGGTCCTTGAGGTTCGCCAGGGCAGTACGTTGCCACCTTATTTATTTTATTTTGAACCGTATCCATGTTGACAAATGTAGAAAAGGTATGAATGAGACTGGATATCTTCACAATACAAGAGATGTATTTGACCGGTTTCGATTACGTCTTCATCACAAATACATGTCTTCATCAGAAATACATGTATTTCTGATGAAGACGTAATCGAAACCGGTCAAATACATCTCTACACATATCCAGTCTCATTCATACCTTCTCTACATTACTTTCTTTTAATTAATTTTATTTATTAATGGAAAACCTCGGTTACCTGCGACCCAGCTAGAAATTCATCGTTTTATTCATATTCCTTAATTCCTTATTTATTTATTTACTATGTAAATAAATGCAGGCTTATAGACATGTAAACATTTGTTAATGCTCACATATCATATATATACCAAACGCACACATACACGCGCGATTAGAATGAAAGGACCATGGATAATTACTTTAAGAAGTCTAGAGGAGTTTACATATTTCACATAATAAAATGTCTTCCAAATACCCCTAAATATTAATTTCTCTTTTTGCCAGCCTTTATTTTATTCATTTATCATCATACATATAATATTCATCTGACAAAAACACCAAGTCCCGAATTTTAATCTCGGATGCAAGAAAAAAGTACTGGATTTTAACAGGGCGACATAAGTCTGAGGAACTTTCAGCAAAAGGAACACCTGCGCAAAGAATTTCTTCAAATCTGACTGTTGCGTTGCAAATCAGTCTGAAAATAATCCAGAATGGCGTGTTAACATCGAGGAGAAGTGCACATCCTTCTGCGCATAAATAGCAAAGGTGAAAACGCGTACCACCGGATAGTTGAAATTTATCTGCCACACGAGAAATCGCCAAAGATGCCAGCCAGTCTTCCGCAGCAGGCAGCTCCGATTTGTGAATATTTATAACTTTTAACTCTGCTGGATAAAAGATTGACACCAAGAGGAAAAATGTCGAGAAGGCATTTTTGTTCATTCTTTAATTGTCTGTTTATACAAAATAACCTGGAAACGATACGGAGGAAATCAGGATATTGTGCGAATAAGCAGTTTCGAATTTTCGACTCAACAGTTTCGAATCTATTGTGGGAATAACGTGCCTTATATTGTATGCCTTTACTCTCTGCATAATGAAAGCAAAACTTGACTCTTTTTTATCTATCATTCCACTTCTTTTATATGCCAAGATGTAAAAGTTGTCTTGGATTATTTTTTTCCAGTTTGGTATTTGAAAACAGGAAAAATAGAAAAGATTTACTAGGAAAGGCTCCCTTGGATATAAGTTTTCTGTTTTTAACTTGAATCGCGGAGCTTGGGGTTCGTCAGGCCAATATGCTGCCACCTCTTACGTATTTTGTTTTGTTTCCAGATAACATTATTATCTTTATTTTTCTTTAAATTTTCCCCTTTACAAATTGAACGCTTCCCGTGTGACATCTTATTCCCTGATTTTTTACCAATACAGTTCGTTTTTTTTCTACAAACGCTTGCACATATATAATTACAGTCGCTATGCTCCTTCATATATGCACTCAAACTCTAACACACAGGCCTGCTTAGAATAACATGGCGAAGAATACTTTTAAAAGTCCAGTAAGTTTTCCGACATATTTCATGTTATATATTGCTTCCCAAATACGTTTCCCTTCGGCCAGTTCTTTTATATTCGGCTCCAACCACACATTATTACCACTACCGAGTCCTGTTCTTGTAAACGTTGGTGAAAATAGGGGAAATATCCCGTAGAGTCTGCAATCTTTTTCTTGTTTATTATTATTATTCTGTTACTTTTTCATTAGCTATTTTCCCATTTCCCATCTTCTTTCTCTCTCCTCCTTCAATTCTTTCACTACCCCCTCCCCCCCCCCTATCTCCTCTACATGGATAACCACCCTTTAACAAACACGTATTAAGAAGATGGGGAAACAAATTAAAAACAAAAGGTACAGAAGAACACTATACAGATAGTATCTAGAGACAAAAGATATAGAGAAACAACGAGAGAGTGAGACAGAAAGACAGACAAATAGACAGATACAGAAACAAAGAAAAAATCTAAGAGACGGAAAAAGAGACAAACAGACAAGACACATAGACACAGACACAGATAAAAAGAGGGAATAGACAGAGATATTTATAATAGGCAAAAGTCTCCTTCACATTATGGTGATATTTTGACTACAATTATGGTGATGATATTGATGGTGATGACGATGATGATGATAGTGACGTTGATATGATATTCATATGATAATAACAATATTGATACGATATTCATATAATAATAATAGTAATGTTTATATATATAGATATTCATATGATAATAATGATGATGATATTAATGATTATGATGATAAATGTAATAATAGTAATAATGATTATGAAAATAATAATAATAACGATGATGATATTCATGATAATGTTAATGATGATGATAATGAAGATAATGATAATAGTGATAATCATAAATAATGTTAATACTACTACTTACTACTACCACTGCTGCTACCTACTACTTACTAATAATGATAACAATGATGATAATGATAATAATAATAATCCATTATGATAATGATAATAAAACAACAATAATTATGATAATGACAAAAAGAAGCTCAAAACATGTGGAAAAAAATTAAAGTTATTGGGGAAAAACAGGCAGAAGCGATGTTACTGGAGCGCAACAGGGCGACATAAGACAGAGGAACTTTCAGCAGAAAGAACAACTGCGCAGAGGAAGTCGTCTAAATTGGTAACTTCATTGTAAATTAGTCTGAAAATATTTCAGAATAATATGCTGACATTGAGAAGAAAGGCACATCCTTCGGCGCATAAATAACGCTTAGGTGAAAAGGCGTAATACCAGATAACTGAAATTCGTCTGCTATACGAGAAACCGCCAAAGACGCCACCACGCTTTGTCAGCTTCGGCAACTTTCGATGTATATCTTGATATCTGTGGAGGAATAAAACAGTAATAGGCAGAAGGAAAATGTGTTTGAGGTTTTCTATGTCCTTTCCCTAATTATCTATTTACACCGAATAACTTGGAAATTATAGGAAATGTTTATCAGAATATTGTGCGAATAAGCCATTTCGAACCCTGAGCGCAACACAAGATCGAATCCTTAGAGAATGATTCGCCTATTATGGTTTTACATAATAAATTTCAAGCAAAAGCTGGCTCGTTTTCTTTAATCTTCCCACTTTCTTTATATCTTATGCTGCAGAATCTAATTCTGAATTTTATTTTTCATAAATGATATTACGAAACCAGAAAAGATTCAATGGCTTGTAAAAGTATTCACTTATGAAATACTGTCTACAACTTCAAGAAAGTGGGACTAATTAATGCTATTGAAATCTGAAAAAATGCAGAATATCGTCTGCTGATAAAACACCCCTGCTTGAGAGAGAGAGAGAGAGAGTGAGAGAGAGAGAGAGAGAGGAAGAGAGAGAGAGAGAGAGAGAGAGAGAGAGAGAGAGAGAGAGAGAGAGAGAGAGAGAGAGCAGATTGGGGTTCACCAGGTCAATATGCTGTGGCCTTCTTTCATGTCTTATCTTATGCACGTTAAACTTTTTACAATTCGCAACAGTTGCCAACAACATCCCATTACCTCGTGGTCTAAAGTAAGATCTAAGGTAAGGCTAATCATATTGGTTATGTGTCCGTACGCAGTCATTTCTCAATTACCTTGGCTTATCTTGGGAAGTATTGCATACATTTAATCAAATGGGGAATCACACAGAAAATGAAGTGAATATAATGGCATAAACAAATAGCTCCGCAAGTAAGATTGCTGCAGGTATTGTGACTGAGTAATGATGTTGAGAAATGTCATCAGAATAGAATTATATCTGTAAATACTTGTACATATACATGGAACTACAGTCACTCACGCTTATAAGCTGCTGCAAAATGCTCGTACATATATATACAAGCATATATATGTGTGTATAGATAGATAGATAGATAGATAGATAGATAGATGAATAAATAGATAGATAGATAAAGCTAGAGAGATAGATAATGATAGATATAGATAGATAGAGAGAATATGGGAACCATATATATATATATATATATATATATATATATATATAATATATATATATATATATTATATATATATATATATACATCGTATTTTACTCCATTTTGCGTCTTTATATTATATTCTCTATATATGTTTTCTTTATTCATTTACCACAAAACAATAATGAAAATAAACAGAAATAATAAAAGACTTATTTTACTGCCCTTTTGCATGGATCTTTATTTGGAAATTAACATCAAATAAATCATTAAGGTTTATTGCTAATTGGATAATTAAATGATTATATATACGTATATGGTTATTGATTAAGGAAGTAAAAGACAGAAAGAGAATGAAAACGGATCTTCCTTTGATTCTTCTTGAAATTATTGTTACATGATATTAAAAGCTCGTGAATATTATCTATAGCTCAGATCATCCACATAAGCACACGCACACATACACATACACACACACACCACATACACACACACACACACATACACACACACATACACAAACATACACACACACACACACACACAAACACATACATACACATACCTATACATACATACACACACATATATATATACATATATATATATATATATATATATATATATATATATATATATATATATATATATATATATAACTAATCTGATTTACCCCTTTGGCTTCGAAACAAAAATTTCGAACAGGCAAGCTTTTGAAACAAAGTGGATTTCCCTGTTATTTTCACAGGCGACCCTCTAGCCCAAGCCTCTTAAGTGGCATCGCCAAGGAAGCAACAAAAGGGAGACGAAAGAGGAAAACTTAACGTGGAATTGTGAATCAGAAGATATTTCTGTACCATCAGGAACAACCTTCACACGGAAGACAATTGCTGAGTGGGACGAGAAGGCCTTTTGTTCAGGGGGGCACGTGCTTATGCATGCTGGCAAATGCACACGCTCATATATGGATAGATAGATAGATAGATAGATAGATAGAGAGATAGAGAGATAGATAGACAGACTGATGGATAGATAGATAGATCGATAGATAGATAGATAGATGGATAGATAGATAGATAGACAGATGGATGGATAGATAGATAGATAGATGGATAGATAGATAGATGGATGGATAGATAGATAGATGAATAGATAGATAGATAGACAGATCGATAGATATAGATATACTTGTATATGTATATATAAATATACATACATATATTCATAAACATAGATACAAATATCTAAAAGGAAAGACGAAAAAGAACTAACAGTACTAAGTACATTTAAAAGGAAAAGAAAAATAAAGAAAAAGCGCCCCCATCGCGTTCGAATCCCTGCACGAGGATTCACATTTCCCTCGACTAATATCTGTTCTTTTTCCGAAGGCGTCCGTTTCCCTGATCAGCCCTAAGACGTCAGTTTAATTACGGTCTCGTTAATAAGTTTCTAAACGAGGAATCTGAAGGGAGATGATGACTTAGATTTCTGAGAAGTATAAGGATTTTTTTTTTTTTGTTTTTTTCGTTTTTCTTCTAATACGTTTTATTTTCTTTATTTTACTTTATCTTTCCTCGCTGTTTCTTTTTTCTCTTTAACTTAATTTTCTTTTGTATTTTTTTATTTCTCTCTCGCTATCTATCTATCTTTCTTTATCTCCATCTCTCTCTCTCTCTCTCTCTCTCTCTCTCTCTCTCTCTCTCTCTCTCTCTCTCTCTCTCTCTCTCTCTCTCTCTCTCTCTCTCTCTCTCTCTCTCGTCCTCCCCTATTTTCTTCTTTATCTTCTTTGCAATTTTTCCTTCTCTTTTTTTCTTTTATATTTCCTCTCACACCTCGTCAATATTCGCTTTCTTCTCCCCCTTCCACTTATTCCTTCGCATTTTTCTTTCGTCTTTTTCTTAATTTTCGTCCTTTTATTTCTATTCTTCCTTCTTTTCTGCTACAGTCTATCGTCATTTTTTTTTATTCTGTTCTTTCCTTTTTTTCTTCGTAACTTTTCTTTCTATGTTATTTTTGCTTCTTCTTTTCACAGTTTCTCCTCATTTTTCTGTATTTTTAATCTCTCTCTTTACATTTTTTCATTCTTTCTTTATCTTTCTTTTTTCTTACTTTTTCTTATTCGCCTTTATGCTGACTGCTTTTCGTTCAAGTTTTCTGTTTTCCTCTTTTTATCCTCTTCCTTTAACAATTTTCTTTCTTGTTTGAGGCTTTTGCAAATGTTCGAAATTTTCTCACATTTATTTCTTCTTTTAGCCTTTCTTTTGTATTTCTCTATTCTCTTTATCCTTATTTCCTTTCTTCTTCTTTTCTTTCTTTTATATTTCCCTCTTTCTCTTCGTCCTTATTTCCTTTCTTCTTTTCTGTATTCTAGAGGGACTATTTCTGTAAGAAGACGACCCTCTTCTTCAAGATTTCTGTAAGACTCTTTGTCTGTCTGTCTCTTTCCTTTTCCTTCTTTCTCTATCAATCTCCCCCTCTCTCTCTCTCTCTTTATCTCATTATCTCTCTCTCTCTCTCTCTCTCTCTCTCTCTCTCTCTCTCTCTCTCTCTCTCTCTCTCTCTCCCTCTCTCCTCTCTCTCTCTCTCTCTCTCTCTCTCTCTCTCCTCTCTCTCTCTCTCTCTCTCTCTCTCTCTCTCTCTCTCTCTCCCTCTCTCCCTCCCGCCCTCCCGCCCTCCCCCCTCCCGCCCCTCCCTCCTTTCCCTCCTTTCCCTCCTTTCCCTCCCTTCCCTCCCTTCCCTCCCTTCCCTCCCTCCTTCCTCCCTCCCTTTCCCTCCCTTTCCCTTCCCTCGTAAAGAAAGATTTCCGCAAGAAGACGACCCTAATCTTTCAGGAATATTGTAAGACGACTAACTCTCTCATCAAGACATCTACAAAAAGACGGCCTATCTTCTACAGGAAGACTTCCGCCAGGAGACGACCCTCTCTTGCAGGAAGATTTCCGTGAGAGCAGCAAGAGCACGGACCTCTTTCAGGGAGATTTCCGCAAGAAGACGACCCTCTCATTCAGAAGATTTCTGTAAGAACACGACCCTCTCTTGCAGGAAGATGTCTGTAAGAGCAGCAAGAACACGGACTTCTTTCAGGAAGATTTCCGCAAGAAGACGACCCTCTCTTGCAGGAAGATGTCTGTGAGAACACGACCTTCTCTCTCATCAAAACACCTACAAAAACGACGCCCTATCACCAACAGGAAGACTTCCGCCAGGGGACGACCCTCCCTCTCCTTTCAGGAAGACCTCACCGAGAAGACCCTCACACGCAAAAAAAAAAAAAAAAAAAAAAAAAAAAAAAAAAAAAAAAAAAAAAAAAAAAAAAAAAAAAAATCGGACCTATTACACTTTCCAACGAGCTTCCCTTCAGAGTTGTCTTTGGCACTCTGGGATCCCGCCGAGTCAGGGAGATCGCCAAGGGCTTCGGGCAGTGAGCAGTCAGTTCAGGGACTCAGGCAACAGGACGCTGCTTGTGCAATGACAGGGTTTTTTTTTTTTTTTTTTTGCTTTGGTTTCCGTGTCGGTGTGTTATTGTTGGCTTTGTTATTGTTCCTGTTTTGGGATCGCTGTTAGTGTTGTCGTTTCATTGTTTTCAGTATCATTATTATTATTATTATTTATTACTATTTTTTTATTATTACTATTATCATTGTTATTATTATTATCGGTATTATTATTATTGTTATTATCATTATTATCATTACCATTATCATTATCATTACTATTACTATTATCTTTGTTATTATGATTTTCGTTATAATTATTATCATTATTATTATCATTATTATCGTCATTATCATTATCATTGTTATTGTTATTATAATCATTATTTTTTTTATCATTATCATCATTATTACTATTATTATCATCATCATCATTGTTATCATTACTATTATCATTACTATCATTATTATTATAATTATCATCATTATTATCATTATTGTTGTTGCTGTCGTTGTTGTCAATGTTGTTGTCATTATTAATTCGATCATCACTATCACTGTCACCATCAACATTAGTATTGTTATTGTCATATTATTATCATTATCATTATTGCTACTATCGATATCAACATTGATATCATTAACATTATCATTGTTACCATTGTTATTATTATAATCATTAGTATTATTATCATCATCATCATCATTATTGTCAGCATTATCATCATCATTATCATTATCATCACAGTTTCATCTTTATTGTTATATTTTTCATGATTGTTATTGTCATTTTAAATCCCCGACACACAATGAGACACATCTATAAATACCCACAACATAATTACGCCAAACTGAAATACGTGTAGAGAAAGTCGGAAATAATGAACCCTTAAAACTTGTTCCTTACACGTTTGTTGCCGTTGTAATGCCTAGACCTCGCATTTTGCTCGGTTAACACACATTGCACTACCTTAGGCATTATTTGGTATTATTTTTATTTTTATTTTTATTTATTTTTTTATTTAATATGCGATGAAAAAATATTATTCTTTTAGGAAGACCATTAGGGGAGTCGTAGTGGGGAGGTAGGGATAGAGGAGGGAGGAGGGAGGGAGAGAGATAGGGGGGGGAGGGGAGGGAGGGAGGGAGGGAGGGAGGGAGGGAGGAGGGAGGAGGGAGAAAGAGAGAGAGAGAGAGAGAGAGAGGAGAAGAGAGAGAGAGGAGAGAGAGAGGAGAGAGAGAGAGAGAGAGAGAGAGAGAGAGAGAGAAAGAGAAAGAGAGAGAAAGAGAAGGAGAGAGGAGAGAGAGAAAGAGAGAGAGAGGCAGAGAAGAGAAGAAAGAGAAAGAAAGAGAGAGAGAGAGAGAGAGAGAGAGAGAGAGAAATAACTTTCCTATATACAAAAAAGTCTGAATATCATTTTAAAAGACGTGTCTCGTGGCCTGTACTTGAAACATTTTACCACTTCACTGTAAATAGATTTTCATCAGACCAGATTTTGCCAAGTGGTCAGGTAAATAAAGCTTTATTACATAACACCAGATACCAAATTATCTCTAAACTTGAATTAAAAATTTCATGGATGCGTTTTATAGAAAAAAGGGGTCATTTTATCTATTTACTTAATCTTGGGTCAACTGTCCCTCTTATCTCAAGTACACGAATGTTGCATAATTATTGCCTGGA
>NW_020868737.1:170939-203439 GCF_003789085.1 Penaeus vannamei
TCGTGATCGCAAGAAAGGCATTCGATTCCTTATCGTGATACCCAATGGTTCCGATCGTGTTCCTATTGCCTGTCAGTTATTGCCCAATTTGGTTTTATTGTTTTATGATGTAATAATGTTCTCCCTGGATGCTACCTGGTGTGAGAAAGTTCAGGTTCTTGTCTGGATGTTCACATATCTATAAGTAATGCACTATACTGATACATAGAACATTAAATCTGATTTTCTTCTTTTTTTGTTTGAGTGTGTGTGTGGCGTGGCGTGTGTGTGTGAAAGAAAGAGAGAGAGAGAGAGAGAGAGAAGAGAGAAGAGAGAGAGAAGAGAGAGAGAGAGAGAGAGAGAGAGAGAGAGAGAGAGAGAGAGAGAGAGAGAGAGAGAGAGAGAGAGACAGAGCGATACAGAGAGAGAGAGTGAGTGAGTGTGTGTGTGTGTGTGTGTGTGTGTGTGTGTGTGTGTGTGTGTGTGTGTGTGTGTGTGTGTGTGTGTGTGTGTGTGTGTGTGTGTGTGTGTGTGTGTGTGTGTGTGTGTGTGTGTGTGTGTGTGTGTGTGTGTGTGGTGTGTGTGTGTGTGGTGTGTGATGTGTGTGTGTGTGTGTGTGTGTGTGTGTGTGTGTGTGTGTGTGTGTGTGTGTGTGTGTGTGTGTGTGTGTGTTCTCTATACAATAGAGAGAGAGAGAGAGAGAGAGAGAGAGAGAGTGAGTGTGTGTGTGTGTTTGTGCGTGTGTGTGAGGGAGAAGGACCCAAGAACCATCGGATACTGGAAACGAATCCAACGAAGGGGAGAAGAGATCAGAAGTGAGAGTCCGGTTCAGAGGAGGATGGCGACTCGACAAGATAGCACACAGACTACACCTGCACGATCCAGCCAATTACGATCCCCTAACAGTGATGAACTTTCTCCTGGACTCAGCAACACGACAACACCATCAAGGTACAATGGACTCAGTGAAGTTAGCAGTGAAATGGATAAAGAGGGTAGCGAATTACTACGAGAATTACCAGGAACACCCAGTTCACGGGACGACAACTCAGACAACCAGTTGGCTACATCAAGTGAGGTCACACCTTCCTCAGCTAATAAAAACATTGTCGAGCCTGAGACAGTACGGAAAGACACCAAGAGGATGGGACGAAAGTCTAGTCCAAATCCAAGGAGTTTGGAACAATCTAAAAAGCAGAACACAGTTCGGCTCATGGTATCACCTAGACCACTTGGATCAAACAATAGAGGTAAAAACAGTCCTCTCGGACGGAAGGGTTCAGCCAAAAAGACCAAACCCAGAAACAGAAACACCTGTGGCAAAGAGACTACAGCAGGAAAAGAAAAGAACAAATCAAGAACCGGAAAACCAAGACCAGGAACATCAAGAACAGGAGAAAACAGGACAACGAAGAGCCAGAAGAAGACTCGAATTCACAGAATACACATCAGGAAACGGGGGAACAAATAATAACAGAAACAAAAGCCCAAAGGACAGTGACGATGGACAATCAACAGAAGATGAATGGGAGATCTATAAGTTCCTCAATGGTGTATTCCATCACAATATATTGCTAATGCAGCTTCCTCAGGGGCAAATTTCATGTTAGTTCAACTTCCCCTGGAGAAAATTAAAATTCTCACTTCTCTTGTCACTTCCTTATATAGCTTCCCTAAAGGAATGGGGGGAGGGGATAAAAGGTTCTTAGGATCCGCTACCTAAGGTAGCTAATCCCCCCCTTTTAGGGAAGTTATATAAGGAAGTGACAAGAGAAGTGAGAATTAGTTTTAATTTTCTCCAGGGGAAGTTGAACATGAAATTTGCCCCTGAGGAAGCTGCATTAGCAATATATTGTGATGGAATACACCATTGAGGAACTTATAGATCTTATTGACAGAAACAGAACAAGGAAAGGAAGTGATTAAGGGAGTCAGAAATATTTACATAAAAGGAAGTGAATACATATAAATTGTGATCGGAAGTGATACCGGAAGTAACAATTTTTTTTTTTTTCAGATAAAGTGGATAGGAGTAAGATAGAACGATACTGGAAGAGTGTTTAAGATAGACCCTGATTATGAACCAAGGCACTACCAACCACGAGAACACTACTGGGACGAGAACACACAGCCAGATAGAACACAGAGAACAGAACAGATAGTCCAGAACTGGGAGATGGACGATATGATTCTGGAGGAGAATCCTCAGAACCTGACGACGAATGGAACACAATCTACAGTTTCGTCATCTTTGGGAAGAACAGGAAGCCCATTCTCCAATCTAGAGTTAAATTCTCCAACGTAGTTTACGGAAAGGGAACGGAACAGGAACACATCCACATCGTCTTCAGTGCCTTCCACTCCAACAGGTGGAGATCCGTGGAAAGAATTAGCGCAGCATTTGACCTCAACCCAACCGAAACTCAGGTTGCTAAACTCTCACTTATCAAAGTCAGGGCCCCCGAGAAAAATGCCATATACCTTAGCCGCAGCGGTATCAGAGACGGGTGGGTACAGTATAACGGTGGAATCCAAACAATAGTAGAGTTCCTACAAGAGTACCAATATGTCAACCTACGAGAGAATGTTAACGTAAGAGATGGACTAACATATTGTTTGCAGGACTTAGCAGCCAAGAGAGAATAGAGAAAGGTGGAAAGAACAAAGGTAAGAAATTATGATGTACAGTATGATAATTCTATGAAACTGTGATAAATACAGACCTTTAGCTCCAGGACAGATCAAGAATATTATACCACCAGAAGAGAAGAGAAACCTATTTGTAGTCTATGGACCTTACTACAACACAATCATGAAGAACGGTTTTGATATAAGGCTACAAAAAGAGAATACAATATTAAGAAGTATGACATATATGGAGAGACTGAGACATATCTACCCAGAAGATAAAGAATTAACCAGGAACGAATGGCAACAAGTACGACAATTCAAAGATATTATTGAAAAGAACAATATAAACTTCAGGAGATTCATTGCCAGATTCTGCTATGTATTCAATGGAAGAAACAGCAAGATACATGCATTTGTAATAGAAGGAGTTAGCAATGCAGGAAAGTCGTTAGTTGCAAGAATGCTACTTCATAATCTCCACCCGACAAAAATCACCAAGAATTCAAATGGTAACAACTTCAGATTCTCGTGGTTGCCAGATTACTATAGTAATTGTGTACTATGGGAGGAAGCATCAATCCCGAAAACAGAAGTAGACTTATGGAAGTCTATCCTTGGAGGAGAAGAGATGGAAACATGTTAAACACCAATCCCTACATTACCCTGGATCATCACAGCAAATAGAGACATTACAGACCATTTGGAAGGACAAGACAAAGAAAGCATTATAAAAAGGATATTCAAATCTAGATTCAAGCGAGTGTTGGCAACTCAGTACCTCAAAGTGCATATAGAGGGTAGGCAATCCAACGGTTCATACTCCTCAACCGTGAAGCCATCGAGTAAGTCCACAGGCGCGTTCCGTTCAGCACACCTACTCCTTGCACAAGACACAGCCAGTGCCACGCTACCAGGCGGCCCAACCAAATGAACAGAAGAACACAGAACTGTGTCTCCATACCCACTAAAGTCGGGGAAACCAAACCCTGACAGAGAGAGAGAGAGAGAATGTGTGTGAGCTCACGCTCGCGTGTGCGCATGTGTTTAAAGAGAGAGAGAGAGAAAGATTGTGTTGTGTATACTAATATATGCAGATAGACCCAATTGATTTGGAATTTTCTTGAATCTGTTTTATTATACCAATTGATACTCATTCTAATATATTCTACCATTGTCTCTAATTTGTTTTCTTCAATCTTGCCTTAAATACTAAGTTAAATATATGTGATATGTATGTGTTTTGTTCTCTAGTTTTATTCATAATTTTCAGTTACCAACTTTTTCCCTACGTTCCTTTGTAGATAAGATTTTAAAATTACACAAGAATTATCAGTTTTTCCAAAGTGTAATACCAAGATAACAAAAAAAGGAAAACAGTCTCATATTTATTATCATTTTCATTTACAAATCACTTTAATAAAATAAACTTTTATAAAGATATAAATTCCCACAACTTACTCAGAACCTAAAGTGACAAAAACATAACTAAAAAGTCAATTCTCCAAATACATAAAACTGTAACACACACAAACAAGAGGATATTATATACAAAAATGAAACAAAGTCATTTAGCAACTGTATTATTATTCTGACCAAATATATACAAATCAAGTGCCTTCAATAAAATAACAAAACTGATATGTTTTTCGTGTTAAAAAATGAAATTACCTCCGGGGGGATTCAGTCGATCAGTCATATATCTTAGCAGCCATAATGCATTGCAATTATAATCTCAAGCGCACAGCAGCCAGAATCAAAAGAAAAGCCTAATATCGAAGAACTGTTG
The DNA here is from genome assembly GCF_003789085.1 of Penaeus vannamei. NCBI lineage: Eukaryota > Metazoa > Arthropoda > Malacostraca > Decapoda > Penaeidae > Penaeus > Penaeus vannamei. The sequence continues at coordinate 175,336 of NW_020868737.1, forward strand.
TCATTTTTTTGTAAATATATACCAATGCACCAAACACTCAGACGATTGGACTGTACATTATATATAAATCCTTTAAGTTTTTCTTTTCTATTCGGCAACTGAACAAGTTTTGCTTTTATCCATTACGTTTATAAAAAGAAAAAAAAGGAGGAGGAAACTTGCACACAAACACTCAGCTTATGCCAAACATTGAGGCAGAACAAACACTAGATATGAACATGGATGAACACATACTCACACACATACACATAAAACAAATGCAGTCACCCACACATACACACGAATTTAATTGTCAATACATGTAGTGAAATAAAATTTTCTATAATAAAGATTTTGTGCAATTTCATAATGCATTTACAATGATAAAAGTCTTTTTTTTATTATTTATTTGGTCTCTCAATCTCTCTCTCTTCAGTAATATAGCAATATTTGTATAACCAAATATTTTGACATCTGACAATTTGAAACCAGCGCCAATATGCTAATTCTGTCATGACTTGGTTCCTCTTTATACAATACATACAGTCACTGGCACAGACACACACTCAATGGGTTTGAGCTGCCAGTGATGCCTTTTTATACAGGTTAAAAGTCCACAGTCATATCTTGTAAAATCTGAATAACTTAAAAAATTCTCTATAAACTAAAACAAATTTACTAAAAAACAAAACAAAATGAAAAAAATATATCATAGGCACATCTTATAAAAAATCTAATAAACATTTCTCAGTAAAAATTATTTACATATTTTCTATATGTACGAAATCTGTCAAATATGGAATGTATAAACAGCATGTGCATGTGAAAAAGCTTATGTGCATCATAAAATGTGTATTCAACCTGAATATCTTTAAATGCTAAAAGACTTGCATAAAAGATAATAAACATATACAGTATAAAGATTTCCAGGAAGGAAAAATATTCTGCAGGCTTTCTTCACAAGCAATAGAAGCTGCATGTCACCCAGCTAAACCACAAAGGGAGAGTGACAGGTGTCCTTCTCTAAGTATCACTGTGGAAATTGTAAATAAATTATATCACACTTGGTTCATAAAACCTTTGGTCTTATGTAATAATTATATAAAAAAAGGAAAAAAAGAGAGAAAAAAAAGACGACAATTTACTAAAAAGTAAATGACTCTGGTAAGAAGTGCATACAGCACTTCAGGCGCTATCATACGCTGGACTCGGTAATCACCGGGGGGTTGGCAGTGTTGGTTAGCCCCTTAGGGTAGTCCTGAGAGATGCAATGCTCAGGAGTCTTACATATGCTCCTCCTCCCATTCATCTCTCCTCTGTCATACTTGAAGTCTTGGATGCACTTACTCTCTTCCCTCTCATACTTGTAGTCTCGGTCATACCTTGAATCCTCATACTTGTAGTCTCGGTCACAGGAGGGGTCTCCCCTGTCATACCTGTAGTCCCGGTCAAATTTGGAGTCTCTCTCATAAAGAAGATCCCTGTCATAGCTAAAATCACGGGTGCACTTTGTGTCCCTACTGTATTTGTATTCCCTGTCGCAGTGAGCATCTCTGTCATAGAGGAAGTCCCTGTCACACTTGCTTTCACGCTCATACTTGTAGTCCCTGTCACATCTGATATCTCTGTCATATATGCAATCTCTGTCATATCTACTGTCCCTATCACATTTGAAATCCCTGTCATATCTGATCTCTTTTTCATATGGAAGGTCCCTGTCTATGCTATGGTCATTTTCATACCGACTGTCTCTCTTATACTTCAATTCTCTCTCAAATCTTGATTCCCTGTCATACTTTCCATCTCTCTCTGCCTTCAGTGAACATCTCTCGAACTTGTGGTCTCTGTCTGACCTATTGTCTCGGTCCATGCTGTGCTCCCTGTCATACCTGTCCTCTCTCTTGTTCATATATTCGCCTCTTTCACTCTTCCCCTCTCGGTTAAATTTAGATTCCACTCGATCATACCGACTGTGTTTGGTGCTCATGCCATTCAGGTTGTTTTTAACTGGACCGCAGTAGCTTACAGAGGGCACAGCATTGCTGTTTCTCCCACTAACAATGGCCTGTCTTGACAATACCCCATTCTCTTTCCGGCTCGCACTCGGTCGCTGATTCTTGTAAGAGTCACTGGGAGGCTCTCTTGGCTTGGATGGATATTTGGGTGCGAAGGGCGGCCTCGGGGACGTACTGATGCCATTGCTGACTGGGGTCTTAGGCCTGGGTGCTCTCGGGCTGGCTGTAGGGGTGTTGATCACCACAAAGCTGGGGGTTTTGTTGGTGTTTGTGCTTCTTGTAGACATTCTGGTGGGATGCAAAGATGTGGGAGCCTCAAAATTCTTGGGAATGGGAGTAATTCTGACCTCTGGTGTTACATTGCTGCTTTCACTGTAGATTTTGTCTCTGTTTGGTTCTTCTACACTTCCATTCAAGTGACTGTAATCCACGCCATTGACTATAGGACCACTCGCATTGCTGGACGTACTGCAAGAACTAACCATGCTGGGCGTCCGGGACACAACCCTGATGCGTGGCTCAGGGGTCCCACCACTGGACGACTCACTGGGATTCCTTGGGCGGAGGGTGAGGGTAATGACGCTTCGTTTAGGTTGCATCTGAGCAGTGTGGCCCTGGTGAGCCGCAAGCACCTCTGGAGTGGCAGGGTGGATTCGGACCTCCGGCGTCTGCTCCTCTTGGTTAGGGTCGTCCTCACTCTTATCAGGGGAAGGTAAGGGAGAATCCTCATACTTCTGGGTAGCCTTGTCTGCAACCTCTGGCTCAGCATGCCCATTCATCACAGGAGGTTCTGGTTTTGATACATCAACAGAGTCCTCCAGATCCTGGTCCCGCAGCGCCTGGCAACGTGAAATCAGGACCGTCTTTCCTGGAGAATTCCTCTGGACATCTGACATCTCCTGATCACTGTCAGGGGCACTGGAGATGCTGTTCTCACACTCCATATTGACATCTCCATTCTGTGTTGGTAGAACTTCCACCTTTATGGTCTCAATCTTCAAGTTGGACTTAGGTGCCTCATCACTGGGAGAGTCTTCGTCCTCATGCAAGGTGTTGGTTGACCTTCTCTTCAGAATGGGAGATTCCTGTAACAAGAGAATCCACATAAACCTTCAAAACCAACTCTCTTTGGCATACAGTATCATTCAGATAACTGCAGGAATTACTTTAATAAAAGTGATCATATCAAAACAAGACACAGGTACTTATCAACTGTGATCATAGCCATAAAGCACAACAGTAAATAATATCAATAATTCCTTTCCAAACCTTTTCCCCCATTTAAAATCATCCAACAGATATGCAAAACAACATAAAGCCAGAGGAACCCACTATGATGACCCAACACAAGCACTAACCTCATGCGAAGCCAATGGTGCCTCCGTGTCTGACGCATGATCACGCTCTGTTGACGACTGTCTCTGTGTCCTGGCATTCACTGGCAGAGTTCCATATGACCGTCCTCTCTCAAATGGTGGCGGAGCTAGAAAGAAACACCCTGTGAAATAGGCTGCTCGACACACATAAGCAAAATGTTTGGCACATTACAACATGGGGCTGAACAGTGATGAAGCATTCTAGAATATAAATTGGTATCTATTAATGTTCAAGCACAATCAAATTTGGAATGAGGTTCAATAACGGTAAATAAATAATACTCTCCCCCAAAAAATCACTTTACACAAAAGCACATATTAAGAAAGATTCTCTACATCACCTGTGCAAGCAAGACATTAGCAATCTCCACACAAGAGATCAACAAGCATAGAGAAACAAAGACAGACACAACAAAAGGACCTACCCTTCTTTTCACTGAAGGACTGAGGAATTAGAGTGGACGGCAGGTGAGACAGAGGGATGCGGTAAGCCCAGTGCTCGGTCCCGCCTTCACTACAGCTGTTGTTGATGTGGCCCGACTCACTCCGGCGCTGGGGTAAGTAGGAACGTCATGCGTCATTTTAGGGGGGTTTGGCAACTTTATGAATTAGTTATATGAAGGGGATTATGCGAGGCGATCAGTTTATTATATGCTGTATATATAAAAAGGAGAGGTGATTCAAAAAGGAAAGGATTAACTCTTTAATCCTGGTCTGTCTGTTAAGGCTGTTTTTACTGCATGAGGTGATTATCGAGAGGGATGACATTATTAATTGCTATTAAATAGAAGGAGGATCAAGGTTGCTTTGAGCTTCATACCTGGTAGAAAAGAATGTACGCGTCTGGGGTGACCACATTCTCCTCCGCTGTAACTTCCACTTTACTATCATCAAAATTATACCATTTGTCGTCCGCACTGTTCTTGCACACGGCTGCAATTGGAGAATTACAGATGATGATTGTAATATGGATGATGATGGTGATGATGACAATGATGACAGAAACAATGAAGGTTTGGATAATAATAAATATTCTAATCAATATATTGCCGTCCTATGATATGCAATGTAATTTTACCTTGAATTTCTCTTCATACGTAACTTGTCTCCTGAATGATAAATCTTTATTGTATGCATGCACAAGCAACACTCTATAATACTCTATAAAAACATCACAACAATGTAATTTTTATCTACACCCTAATTTGTCCAATTTTTACACATATCTAGATGTTTTTAAATAGCAACATGCAAGGGTTCTTAATCTTTTCAAAGTCATATCCCATTTAATGTTTGGTTTTTGCCACATCTGTAGCCCTCTCACCTTCAACCAGATGATCAATTCCCTCCTAACTGAAAATCATCATTAACATAAAAGTTATCAAATGGATATTTTTGTTTTCCACTGTTCTTCACAGAATCATTAAGATATCATTTTCAAAACTCCTAAAATTTTCCTCCTGAATCGTGCCCTCCCAGAGTTAATATAGCTACATAATTATACAACTTAGTCACTTTAATATATAATCATTAGTCTTTGAACCTCTGTGCAAGCATATAATCAATAATTACTCTGAGCTTTCATATTACCACACTCTGGTTAACTTTATGAGCACTCAACTTCCAGTATGCATTAAGTTGTATTATAGTTTTAAATTAACTGAAAGCCCAAAATGATGATTGACAAGACCCTCAGCAAATACAAATCCTCAAAGACCTTGTATTTCTTTTGCCAAGAAAAATGGAAACATATTATTACCCTCTACTTCTTGCTCTCTCTATTTCTCTCTCCTGCTGGTCCTCCTTGCCCTCTCTCCTGCTCCATCCTGCTGGTCCTCCTTGCCCTCTCTCCCGCTCCATCCTGCAACCTTATCTATTTCCTACACCTTTCCCTCACCTTCTCCACATTTCCCTTATCCCCTGCCTCCATTCCCTCCCCTTTCAGAACTTTCGTGAACCCACCTGTATAGTGTCCGCCTTGCATGTCCTTGCCATGGTGGTTGCATACTGCATAGAGGTCATAAACATTCTCCTCATTGTGGGGGACGTATCGCTTCGGCCGCTTCCAGGGTGACCACACTCCCCCTAGCACGCCCGAATCTACGTTGTTCTGTGTGTTATTGCCGGTCGTCCGGCTGGCCACGTGTTCCGAGATGTCAAAGCCCGTCAGGGGGAACTTGACGGTCGTTGACAGCTTGGAGGAATTGCTCTGTAAGGTTCCCTGGAAGAATAAGGAAAAGACATGCCAATCTTCTATCTATGCAATCTTGATTGATCAAATAAAATACCTACAATAATAATTTTCGACAGTAATCATCACATCATCAAGTAGGAGGAGGGAGGAGGAGGAGAGAGGAGGAGGAGGAGGAGGAGGAGGAGGGGGAGGAGGAGAGGAGGAGGAGGAGGAGGAGGAAGGAGGGGAAGGGGGAGAGGAGGAGGAGGAGGAGGAGGGGGAGGAGGAGAGAGGGGAGGAGGAGGAGGAGGGGGGGGGGGGGGGAGGAGGAGGAGGAAGAGGAAGAGGAAGAGGAAGAGGAAGAGGAAGAGGAAGAGGAGGAGGAGTAAGAGACAGATCATCATCCTGAGGCAGAATTAGAGGTCAAGAAAGAGAAATGGAAGAAAAAGTAGAAAAGGAAAATGAGGAGAGAACATGAATAAGAGGAGTAGAAAGAAGACAAGGATGAAATACACAAAAGAACACAAGCTCACCTGTCTAAAGCGCTTGAGGTGTATCACAAGGATCTGTGGGGCCGACCAAAGCATGAGTCTCTTCACCACCTGCTGCTTGCGGTTACAAGTTGGGCAGTGCCATGCGTCGCCACAGCCAAGCTTTTCTGCCGACGTGTGAAGCTGCCAAACAAACAGATACACATTAAAATGGAGGCCCTTGGTCATAATGATAATGATAGTAATGATAATCATAACAATAATTACAATTACAAGGCCATAATTGTTTTACCTTAAAAAGAAAGCTGACAGTCTACCATACTACTGGTATACTAGTTATATGTCTGGTGATATTAAACCCTTCGATCCGGATGGTGTGACTGTCACGTCGTGAAAAAATCTGGCTTGAGGGGTAAGTGACATGAACATGCACCCATGGGAAAATCTGGCTAAGAGACAATGTGACAGGAACCTGCCATCATGAAAATTTTGGTGGAAGGCCACGGTGACAATAAGCTCTTGGAGGGGTGATTAGACTCAGTGGGCATTTAGGAAAGGGCTTTTACATTATTTCCATAGAAATACAAGCACTAGCTCTAGGTAGCATGTTATTTCCATGCTCAGATTATATTACAGAAATTTAAATGATAATTTGTAAAAATTACACAAATAACAAAGTGTTACTCATTGTTATTATTACTTAATAACAATGTTATTATGGACTACCTAGAGGGATGATATGGAGTCTGTGCAATTTATTAACATCTGGATAAAGCAAATCTAATAACAAATATAGATACTGGAAAATGGCAAAAGCGCTAAAAACACTAATGCAGAAAAAATAAAATTACACTACAATGGGGAAGCATGGAGTCTTGTCACCGCACCAAGTGCTGGTGTGTGCCTGGTCTACTGGCCACACACCCATTAGGCTCAATGAAGCCTAATGCCCATATTTTTGAGCCACATAATGGCAGTCAAGCATCCGGATCCAATGGGTTAATAACAACAACAAATATATTACCACAATAATAAAAAATAAATAAAAAATAATAATGAAAAACATAATAATAATAGAAAATAACTAACATTCCCACCACCATTCCAACAGACCACCACTACCCAATGCAATTTTGTTTTATCAAATTTGACATAGATGGCTTTTACTATACACCTTGATTTTCTTTTTCTGTACATGTTTCCCGAGCTGGCTGTGCTCACAACCCAGCACGTGGTTTGGCACACCCATTGTGAGAGGGGTATTATCATTGCTATCATTATTATTGACATTATTTGTGTCATCACATTTATTAGGAAAAATATACCTATAAAAATAAAAATGTTTCTCTATAAAATGAGGTAAACAGCTGAGATTATGTAGGCCTGGTGACTAACTCCTTGGTGATTATAAATGTGGAACAGCGAATGTGTAAACAAAGTTCATAAGCTAAAATTACAGCCAGCATGGCATGTATAAATGCCATCCCAGTACCAATGGGACGGCCCTTTATGTAATTCCCACCTGTAAACATTGGTGTAAAGACACAGATGCACATTGCTGAGGGTTCTCCTTGAGGTCCTTCACACTCGCGTGCACATCCATGTGGTCTACATCGTCAATAATGTACCTGTGTAAAAAGAAAGATTGAGTTCCCTGTTCCTGAATTTGTGTTTTATCTATCAGCACACAAATGAGAACGTGATAACAGAGTCCTATTTTACTGAATTCTCAAAGTGCAACGCCTAATTTAACACATGAAAAGCTTGAGCTGTTTTCATTTTGCTTTGTTTCTGTGGCCTACAAAGATTTTTACCGAACCTGAGAGACCTGTGGAGTAAGCCAATAACAGAGAGCAAAGTCACTAAAATACACTAAAACAATTTCATAATATTAGCAATAATAAATATCAACAGTGACAAAACTGAGTATCATCATCTTAACAGTAACCATTACACTAAAACATTCTGGGAATCCCCATCTGCACTGATCATCTTCCTATAAGCATTTAACCATGAAGAAAGGGAAATCTTACCAACAATGGAGTGAAATCAAAGCTAGCAACTCCAAAAGTAAGGGGAACTAATATGCCTTCATCAAATGGAAGGAAGTATCAATACTAGGAGTACACTATGGAGTAAATCATTGTCACACCTTATAAAGAAAATCTTTAATCTTCAGGATCTTTAACTATATCCTTGTCATTTGTTGACCCATTTCCCTTAAAAGATATAAATAAACAAATCTAAGAAGCATTGGTAATGAAATTGGGGGAAATCCTCCCAAATCTATTCTTATATACTAAAATTCTTTTCAGATATCCTATCCTCTCTCCTTTCCTTCCTCCATCACTTCCTATATCCCTAACAATTTTCCTCTCTCCTTCACCTCCCATTATACCCTATCTCCCCATCTCCCACTCTCATCTCCTCCCACGTTCTCTCTTCTAACCACCCGCCCCTTCCTTACTTTTCTTTGGTTTCAGACGTCCACTGTAGGATAAGCTTCACATGCGGAGGGCCTGCGGAAGGTTCACAGAGTGCCAACGCCTGCTCCACACTCTCATGGAACAGTGGCACGTCAAGAGCCGGGTCCAGGCAGACCACACAACTTCCTCCGTCATCGACACCGATTAGGAATAGTCCACTCTGTTGGGGGAAAAAACATAATTTGATGTGAAAACTGAAGAAGGCAAATGGAATGTTTTAGGGAAAACAAAGGAAGGGGTGGAGTGGGAGTGAGGACGAAGTATGAGTTAGAGGAAAAGGAGTAGTAATTAAGGGCAAAAATGAGGCAAATGGAAAAAAGTGCAAGAAGAAAGACAATATCATTCTCTAAAACAAACTAGATTCTATCATATAATCTAAGAGTTGAAAATACAGGACAAATATGGGGGAAAAAGAATGCATTTCTTATAATCCTCTGACACATTGCCTCACCACCAAATTCAAAATCTTTCTTCAAACTTTCTCTACTGCTGAGGGACAGTGGAGAATTATTACTAAACAATATATATAAGCAAAACTCCAGCTAAGATCTCAATGTCCCTCACCTCTTGTTCTGAAGTCAGAGTTTCGTTGGTGACCATGTTGGTCATCTCTTTGAGCAGTAGCTTTTGTAGGTCTACGTAACTGACATCTCTCACCACCTGACTCTGATAAACACCACCAAATCTGGAAGAGAAGAAAGTATTGTTATTCTATTATCATTGTCATTCTTACCTTTATTTAGTATAGGTCTGACTTCTGACACAGTCTGCTAATACGTATACATACGTCTGAGGCAGGGGCTCAATTTAGCTAGCAGAAAACATATGGAAACTCCATGAAAGTTAGTTTCTTGTTTATCATACAGACAAAAATTTCCATCAAAACAATATCAATCAGTCAACCAACCAACTACAGACCGGCTACAAGAAACACCCTTTTCCTTTTATCTGTAGGACCTACTCTCTCAGCAAAGCCCACACACCTCCCAAATAGTAAGAAGGTAAGCAAATAATTAATAAGAAACAAAGTAGGTATATCATTACATAACTCAATCAATTAAATATATAATATATATATATATATATTATATATATATATATATATATTATATATATATATATATATATATATATATTATATATATATATAATATATATATAATATATAAACTAACTTGGACAGAAAAAACAAGATCCCAAAACCCTCACATATCCCTCCTATTTCTTACCTAATGTTGTCTGGCTCGGCAAGTACCACATTGACCCAAGTGACGAGGATAAAGGCACCGCTGTCCTGGGAGGGGGGTTTGTGGGGGGGCAACTCGATGGCATACACTGGGTCTGTCTCACTGATGACGTTCACTGATGTGTCATCTGTGGGAGGAGAGAAACTGGTCATTTACCTATTCATTTATTATTCATTGCTATGCCTTTAGTATTGTTTTAATAATTTCTCTGCATATAGATGGCTCTGCCTGTGCTTTGCCACAAAGGAGTCACATGATATCACCTTACATTGAGTTTGCAGAAAAACCTTTTTTTTTTACCAATCCTATCAATATTGATACTGCTATTTTCATTATAAACATCATAATTACTAAAATGTTATTAACATTTCTAAAAGCAGTACTAAATACCCAGAAAATATTATCGAAAATCAAGGAAAAGAGTAAAAAGGTGAGACAGGTAGTTCTTGTAATTGGCTCATCGGTGACTTAATACATGTGGAGCCATATATATGTAAAAACAATTAATAATTTAAACGCACAGTGGGCATGGCATGTACGCACATACCACCCCCGGCAGCATGTGATTCATTTTGTTGTGGATGCAATAAAAGAAAATCACACTACATATACACAAAACTAAACTTTCAAATGCCAAAAATCTAAATGCATTTAACAATAAACACATAACACATGAATTATATGAAAAGAAACATAACATGACAAAACTGGCCTATAAGACATGAATCTGACTCTTCCTCCTTTAAAAAACCTTCATAATCTTGTGTACTTTACCAGATGATATATCAACATATCTTTCAAAAATCAAGAGATTTCTGGTCTGCAATACAATACCATTAGCATATCTACAGTTTGAAACCTTTCAAACAGATCATGTTTCTGCATAAAAAGACAAACAGGCCTAGCACAATATCTCAAAATAAACAAAAAGAAAAGACCGATTGTGATGGTTGAATTGCTAGTGTACTCTCAAACAAAGCAGATATAACCAGAGCCACTTATTTCTTGATAAGTCAATCTCTTACTTCGATTTCCCTCTTGGCCTCACTAGACGGGGTAACATCTAATACAGGTTTTCATTTTTTTCTTGTTTTATCAGAACTTGCTCATTCAATCAATTTCAATACCTCTATCGATCAGCTTTCATCTTCCTATACTGCTCGGTTCTGTGGACAATTGTAAAATAAACATGTCCACACATATACAAATACACACACCATTTTCATGATTTATAGTGTAATACTCAACCATTTCCATCTCTCTCAACTTTTTATCCTCCTCAACACATTTGGTCCATCATATCCTCTTCATAGTTCAGAGTGTGTAGCTATCAAGTGTCCTCCATGTCCTTTAGCCAATATGAATTATAAAAAGTCGAGAGGAGGGAGGGATGGGAGGGAGGTGAGGGCGGAGATAGGAGTACAAGGGAATTGAAGAAGATGGGGGACAGAGAGAGGAAAAAGAAGATGAGAAAGAACGAGGAGGAGAACGAACAGCACCACAAAGAAAGCAGAACGAACCAATCCAGCATGAGAGGCGAATGAGGATTCTCTACAGAACATGCGAGACGGTACACGAAGACGAATGAGACGCGAGAGGAGAGAGGAGCGACACACCCATCACACAACAGACACGACGAAACAAACACGACCGCAACATCACACTCACGGACACACACACAACTACAGCCCACATCATGATTGTAAGGTATATCGAGAGAGTGGATATAGTATATATATATATAGTCAGGATAGATAAAGTAGAATGTATGATGTGTGATAACTAGTCATAGGAGCGGGCCGAGGGTGATAGATAGATTGTATATCGGTGAGAGTTATGGAAGTGTGAAGTAGAAGTGAGAGTGAGGTGAGAGTGAGAGTGAGAGTTTGATGAGTGGATGTTGGAGAATATGAGGGAAGTGAGAATGAGTAGTGAGACATTTAGGATAGAGTGAGAATTGAGAGTTGAGAGACATCGGAGACGAGAAGGAGAGCCGACGAGATGAGAGAGAGAGGATATACATGTAGCGAAATAAAGAGAGAACGAGAGAGAGACGAGTATGAAGAGAAGAAGTGACGTAGAAAGAGAGGATATATGATGAAGAGATAGGAGAGGAGGTTGGAAGATCGAGTCGGTTTGATAGAAGGGTGAAGGTGTTTGAAATGATGATAGTTATTCACTATGTTAGAGTGTTAGATATGAGGAGTAGGTATAATAGAAGAACGTATTGATCGAGACGGTGAAGTGATAAAGTTATAAACTCTTACATATTTGTGATGTATGCAGTAAAATATGCATTATATATCGTCTAACCACTATGATTATATCATACCTAAGGTTTCTTATATAAAAATATAAAGTATACTATATATAGTATATGATAAGTAGAGATAAGGTGAAGAGAAGTTTCTTATTATATAGTCGTCACTTGTATTTAATGTGATAAAGTATGCAATTATGATATGTTGTGGAATACACTATACATGTATCATCCCTACTATACTTGTATTTCATGACATATTCCTTTTTCCGTCTTTCTATTACTCGCCAAGTAAAATTGTCGCTTCCTCTTTTGGAATTCTTTCGTAGGCAATTTGTGCTTTCTAGCGGATTTTTACAAAGGAGGATCTCTACCGAACGTATTTGCCTCGTTAAAAACAACAACAATCAAATGTAATTCTTTCTACTTCCGCGTGAGGGTAGAGCGTGGATGTCCCTTCCGCAAGCATGACATTAATACATAGTTCCCGAGAGTGACAACTGGCCGATGGTCGCGTAATTTTGGGCCACGAATTCGAAGCCAGCTAATGGAAACGTCGTAAGTCCTTGCATGTGAAACATTGTATCTCTTTTTTTTCTTGAAATGCGTGAATGAGCCGGAGTGAAGAAGAGCATATGCTAAGAAATGCCCATCATATATTATTTACAGCATGGCTTTTACGTGATGTGTTTTAAGGCCGGAATTGGCACTAGGACCATTGGCGTGACTGGTAACATAGCCCATTTCAATACTGCCGGGGATATTGAACATAAAAAAGATGGAAAAAGAGACACCTGCATAAGACGCGTCCGGTTTCTATTTAGATTCAGTCTTCGCGGAATGGTGATGCTCATTTATCCCTGAACTTAGACCCCAAATACATAAAAGGGATTTTCTGCAGTTCCCGTGCCATTGCTATTTTGATTTCACACAACTCTGCTGACATTTTTCCTTGCATTATTTACCTTGTTGACTGGAACAATATTAAGAAGCACATAACACTGAGAAATGTTACTGTGACCAAAATAAATAGCTTCCATCATTACTTTAAGTCCTATGACAGCAACCATGGCAGGAACTACTGCTCTACCCCTTAGTAGCTGCTGCAAGTGATACAGATTGAACTTTTAATACTACATTGATTTGGCGTCAGCAAAATCTGGAAGAGTTTTGCAAGACTCATACGCCGCAATGTAATGAAGTTCTCATGACAAACGTCCACAAGTAAGAATCCTCAGACGCGTTCCATAATATATACTTATATATTATATATACTCTTACCTCATATACTATATATATAAATATACTATACTATATATACTCACCCACAACCACACCGCACACAACACACACACACACACGACACACACACATACACACACACACACACACCACAACAAACACACACACTACACACACCACCACATTTCATACTATATATATATGTATATTACATATATATATATATTATAATATAATTTATATATATTATACCTATTATACTATGTGTCCAAAACCCAGTGTGTGTGTGTTGTTGTGTTAGTATTACATACATATTTTTATACCTCTATATATATTATATATATATATCTATTATATACTAACTATATTATATATATGGTGTGTGGGTATGTGTGTGTGTTGCCTGTGGTGTGTGTGTGTAGTATATATATGTATATATAATATTATAATATATTATCCTATACTATATATATATATCATGTGTCGTCGCTCGTGTGCCAATGTGAATACTCTCACTATACTATCTGTACTTCACTACTATACATACCACCGCCTCCCTATTATACCTCTACACTACTTCACTACGGGCCTAACATAGTCATAACTAATAACTACCATACTCTGTAGCATATATATATAATCTAGTATTTTATATCTGATCGTGGTTGGTATGTGTGTGTGTGATGTGCTCCTGCTCGCTCGCGCCGCTCCACGGCTCCGTTCCATGGGTGTGATTGAGGCTCTCCGCCGAAGTCCCGCATAGTTGTGTGCTTTTGCTCGCGTGACAGTGTTCCTCGAGTCCAATCGTTGGTTGCTTCTATGCCTCACTGGCGTGTGTGTATCGTTGGATCTGTGCCGCTGGTGTGTGTGTGTGAGGCAATGTGTTGTGTGGTCTAATGGTTGTGCATGGTTAAGAGACTGGTCATTTTTTTTTTTTTTATGAGTGTGGTGCAGTGTAGGTCCAAAATAGAAACTAATGAGGAAGGATGATCTTTAGTCTTTTTTCTTCTTTCTTTATTTTTTATTTTTCTTTGCTGCACTTCAATAGACTTCTATTAATTTCTTCTTTCTCTTAAAGGTCAAGCAGAGAAAGAGAAATTAATTTTCATTTGATGGAGAAAAAAAACTTAATAAGTAATCCTTACAGAACACATTTCCCTTGTCTATAACCAACCAACAAGTTGCCTTCACATCCTTCCCCATTAATAAAAACTATAAACAGACAGAGATAAAAATTCATCTAAGAAATTACAAAAACAGTAGCAGTAACAATGCTATTAACAATGCTATAAATAATCATATATTGACACTACTCTCACTACTTGTACTACCACTACTACTAATACTGTTATTAATGAAACAGTAGTAATTATAAAATAGTAATAACAATATCAATAATAATACTAGTTATAATAAAATAGTAAGAACAAAATTAACAATAACAATAATAATAATGATAACAATAATAATATCAATAACAAAAACCCTAATTAACAGCAATAATAATAATTCTTATAATTTACATTATCATCTTAATTCTTATTACCACTAGTATCATACAAAAAACAATAACAACAAAAGTCCCCCTCCCCTCACCCCAACCCACCCCCACCCCCACCCTTCCCCCTCCCTCCCCTCTTCCCCCTCTCCACTCCCTTCCCTTCCCCCTCCTTCCCCTACCCTCCCATCCTCCCAACCTCCCCTCCCCCCCTCCCTCCCCTTCCCCTCCCTCCCCTCCCCCTCCCCCTCCCAGCTCCAAAAAAAAAAAAAAAAAACACACCCACCTGCTTCGGCTGCTGGTTGAGGTAGACGACGGTGGCGAACACGGCCTGCACCTCCCTCTGCGGGATGGGATGGACACGCACAGGAAAGGGTCGAAGGTGTTGGACTCCTTGTTGCAGTGCGGACACTTCAGCGAGGAGCGGAATTGAGCCTGCGGCGAAGGGGGGAGGAGAGAAGGGGTGAGAACGGGGGTCAGAATGGGGTGAGCTGCGGCGAGAGGGGGGGAGGAGAGAGGGGTGAGAACGGGGGCGAGAATGGGGTATGGTGGGGGGAGGAGAGAGGGGTGAAAATGGGGTATGAGTGGGGAGGGTGAGAATGGGGGTATGAGAGGGGAGGGTGGGGATGGGGTGAGAGGGGGAGGGGGAGAATGGGGTATGAGTGGGGGAGGGGAGAAGGAGTGAGAATGGGTATATGAGTGGGATAGGGTGAGAATGGGGTATAAGAGGGGAAGGGGGAGAGGGGGGGAATGGGGTATGAGCGGGGAAGGGAGGGGTGAGAATGGGGTATGAGTGGGGGGAGAGGGTGAGATCGGGGTATAAGGAGGGAGAGGGTGAGAACGGGGTATGAGTTGGGAGGGGAGGGGAGGTGAGAACGGGTATGAGGGGAGAGGGAGGTGAGAAAGGGTATGAGGTATGATTAGAGCTCTCAATGAGGGTGGGGAGTAAGATGGGGTATAAGGGAGGGGGGGAGAGGGAGAGAAGATTTAAATGAGGGAGAAAGGGCTGTGAAGAGAAGAGGGTAAGAGGGGAAGACATGAGGCCCGACGACCGAGGAGGCACGATTCTCGGATTGCATACGTCTTGAACACCCGCCCCTGAGGACGCAGGGAGCGTGAGAACAGCCAGTGCCTATAAGGACTGGGGCGGTGAGGGGGAGAGGACGTAGCTCAAACTGAAGCGATGAGAGGAGGAGGAGCACAAATGCCAAACTATCAACACGCTCTCGTACAGATAATATCCAAAGTATCATGTAGCACTCGTACTACCAGGGTGGGGGTGGGGGAGCGTATGAGAGGAGATTTACAATTGGGTGCAGTTAAGAAACGGGAGTACAGGGCGGGGCGCGGGGGAGGGGGGAGAGCTCAGTGAGGGAGGAGTGTCGGGCCAGATATGGAATATACAATCCGGGAGCGTGCTGTGGGGGGAAAGGACCGGGCGCACAGTCACGCTTCAGGAGCCACCCCAATCCCACCTCCCTCAACACCAACAGCACGGAAACTTGCTGAGACAGCTAACCATAGCGCTACCCGACGTCAGCAGTACAGTCACTGCCTCAAGAGGAGGCGACCATATCAACTGGATAGGCAATACGATTGTAGACCCGGCGACTAACAATAACCCGAAAACAAATGCATAATGATTACCAGTCAACGGCTTTATATATAGAGCTTGGCATGCATGCTGCTGACAATAACCACAAAGTTGAAAATTTCATTAGCTACTTATACCAATCAAACCCAACAACACATAAGGTTTCAACCCGCACAGCTGTATATATCGTCATTCAGCCTACCCATTCCTACCCTTTTACCCAATCCTCACTCCGGCCTCCCCCTCACTACCTCCTTATCCTCTTCTCCATCTCTCCTGCCCCTCCATATCCTCTTACACGCATCTCTCACTCCATCCTCTTCCATTGCCACTCTTCTACCCAACCTAATTCCCCATCCCCTACTCTTCTCCCACTCCACGAATCCTACCTAATCAACCCTCTTCTACACTCCTCCACTCCAACCACCACTCCCTCTCCCCAAGTCCCTCCCTCCCTCCAATCGCCCTCCTTCCTTCCTTACCCCTACCCCTTACTCCTACCCTTCCTCTCTCCCTCCCACTCCCAACTACAACCACCCATCCCCCCATTCACCTCCCCCTTCCCTCCCTCCCCTCCCTCCCCCACCCCCACCCCCACCCCCTTCCCCGAAACCAATGCTGCGTCCACGCCCTCTAATTATTAATACGTTTGCAGTGAGAAATCGACTCCTGACGGATGCACTCTTGCTCGGAACGAAGGGCGCGGAGTCTCGGCCCGCAACCCGAGCGAAGGAGCTGGGCTTTGCCTGAGGGAACGGAGGGAATCGTTTGTTTGTTGTTTGTTTTGCATTTGGGGTTTGTCGCGATTCTTTTTTTTTTCATTCTCGTTTATACATCAACGGCAATCGGTCAGTCAGTCAGTCAGTCAGGTAAACATTGATTAACTGGGAGACTCTTTCTTTCTGAATTTCTCTGTCTCTGAACTGTTCTCTCTGTCTCCCTCCTCCTTTTTCTAACCCCTTCCCGCCCCCCTCTCCTCCTCTTTCCCCTCCCTTCTCCCCTCCTCCTCCTCTAACCCTCTCTTCCCACCTCCCCCTCTAACCCAATACCCATCCTTCCTTCCCTTCCTCAAGCCCTCCTCCCTCCTCTAACCTACCCACCCTTCCCTACCTCCACACCTTCTTCCCTTCTTCCCTCCTCCTCTAACCCTCCCTCCAAACACACATACCCATCCTTCCTCCCTCCTCTAACCTCCTCTCCCTCCCTCCTCCTCTACCTACTACCACCCTCCACCCTCCAACCTCCAACCCACCCACCCTTCTTCCTCCCTCCTCCCTCCTCCCTCCTCCTCCCTCCCCTCCCTCCCCCCCTCCCTCCTCCCTCCTCCCTCCTCCCCCCTCCCCCTCCTCCTCCCCTCCCCCTCCCCTCCCCCTCCTTCCCTCCCACCACCCACCCTCCCACCCTCACCCACAACACCCCGCAAGCCTCACCTGGAAAATTTCGTGTATAAAACTGCTATTACATCTGAGGTGATTGGCCAGCGTCTCCGCAGCCACGACTTCGTCCGGCCGCCCGTAAGTATTCTGCAAAAGAAAGTGCGGGCGTTAGTAAACGAAGAAAAGAAACAACCAGAAAAGAAATAACCAGAAATAACTAGAAAAGAAACAACCAGAAAAGAAATAGCTAGAAAAGAAACAACCAGAAAAGAAATAGCTAGAAAAGAAACAACCAGAAAAGAAATAGCTAGAAAAGAAACAACTAGAAAAGAAATGCCTAGCAAAGAAACAACCAAAAAGAAATAACTAGTAAAGAAATAACAAGAACAGAAATAGCAAGAAAAGAAACAACCGGAAATAACTAGAAAACAAAGCTTATTCCATCAATAAAATAAGACATGGTTCGAAATGGTGATATGCTAGTCCATCCTGTATGCTGACAAGGTGGACGAAACGATGATAATGATAACCTAGAATATCAGACATTTAACGAAAAGTCTCTTACTTTCTTCCTTAAAATAATTAATTATATTAACACGACAAAATGGACTCGTGCGCCACAGCTTTTTTCTTCTTCTTTTTTGCTATCAAGTTGTCACGGGATATTTTATCGCTATAGGTCTTATTGCAATTAATGTTAACAAAACACGCAGTCACACGATACCAAAAACATAAAAACATTATTCAATAATCATCAGTAAACATCATAAACACATACACCAAATTCCACTAACAGTCTACATCACCAGTAAACAACGACAAACAAACAAAATACAACCACAGACAAACACAAAAAACAACCACCACAAACAAACCCAAAATACAACGACAACCAAACACAAAAATACAAACACCACAAACAAACACAAAAATACAAACACCACAAGCAAACACAAAACACAACCACAAACCCCACCAACAAACAAACACATTCCACCAGCCGAGGCACCGATGCGAGCCAAACAATGACACACAAACAACCTTTATCAATCTTCTGCCAATGACGAAAAGTGAGTAACGATGAGTCAACAACATTCGACGTGAGAGCCTGAGCTGCCACTTCACGGCTGGAGGATGAGGTGACGTCCTCGAACAGGAGGTCAAATAAAAACAGTAAATAAATAAATAGATAACCAAATAAGTAAATGTTGGTATCCATACCAGCAATAATAACATTGACAACAAAAACAAGAGCGATAATGATAATAATATTGACAACGATAACAATAATAACAATAGAATCAACAATAGCGATAATAACAATAATAATAATAATAATAATAATAACAAACAACATTAACAATAATAATAATAATAATAATAATAATAATAATAATAATAATAATAAATAATAATAATAATAATAATAATAATAATAATAACACATAATTAAAAATAATAATAATTAATAATAATAATAATATAATAATAATAATAATAATAATAATAAAATAATAATAAATAAATAATAATAATAATAATAATAATAATAATAATAATAAAATAATAACAATAACAATAACAACAACAGCATTAACAATAATAAATAATAATAATAACAACATCAACAACTGCACCAACCACGACCATGCCAACAAAACAACAGACCATACAGGACGACAAATTACCCAAACAGAATCTCGAAACCCCCAACAGATGCTCGTATTACGCAACCCACCCTTACCCCTCCCCCCTCCTCCTCCTCCCCCATTCAAAAAAAAAAAAAAAAAAAAAAAAAAAAAAACGGACGACAGCCATGAGAAAATGATGATGGGGAGTCGAATCGACATTTTAAACACGTCACTGAGACAGAGAGTGAGTTGCCATTACGCCACTCTCTGTCTATCGTTCTATCTATCAAGCCGCCCCTATCTGCTTCCTATCTACTGTTCTATCATTCCGTGTGTGCGTGGAGAGGGAGAGGAGAGAGGAGAGGAGGGAGGAGGGAGGGGGAGGAGAGGTGAGGGTGAGGGGAGAGGTGAGGGAGGGAGAGGGAGAGGAGAGGGAGAGGAGAGAGGGGAGAGGAGAGGAGGAGGGGGGAGGAGAGAGGGAGAGAGAGAGGAGAGAGAGAGAGAGAGAGAGGAGAGAGAGAGAGAGAGAGAGAGAGAGAGAGAGAGAGAGAGAGAGAGAGAGAGAGAGAGAGAGAGAGAGAAGAGAAGAGAGAGAGAAGAGAGAGACAGAGACAGACAGAGAGATCCTCACACCTGATATTAATGAAATATCAGGTGAATTCCCCGCAAAGATAACGGGAGCAAGACAGAGAGAGAGACAAGGGGGGGGGGAGGTGAGGACAGCGCGATCTGACTCAAAATCTTCGACGTAAATTGACGAAATTGACGTTTAATTCTTTCTCTCTTCACTTCTTTTCAGCTTGCCTCTTTCTGAACACTGAAGGTTGCTGCAAGCACCGCATACGTCTGTGTGTGTGCACTCTCTCCCTCTTTCTTTCTTTCTTCTCAAATACACAGACACAGACGCACACACACACACACACACACACACATAGACACACACACACACACATAGACACACACGCACGCATGCACGCACACACACGCACACACACACACACACACACACACACACACACACACACACACACAACACACACACACACACACACACACACACACACACACACACACACACACACACACACACACCACACAACACACACACAAAATAGTGCCTTGAAATAACTGCTATGTAAAACAAAAAGAAATACATTTTTTCCAACGAATGGACGGTACAGAAGCATATCAAAATGACAATGAACTAATTATAATCAACATTGGCCTGCTTCATATTTCGAAAACTAAATAACCAATGTGGCTTTTTTTATTTACATAACTTCGCTCACTTTATCACGGCCAGCGTCATTTTGAATCGCAATTCAATCAACATAATTCCAATGATAAGTCGGGCAGCGGGGAAAACCCCCCACGCCACGTCCGAACACGTGCATCAGAAATGAGTTACCGGCGACGACAACGGCGAATGAAAAATAACCGTGCCACGACTTCAAGGTCGCGCTCCCAACGCCCTACCCCCTCTCCCCCGCTACCCGAGGCACAGGAAGTGGGGTGAAACTGAGACGAGAAGAGCACCCGCCAACGTGCCCGGCCGAAAGAACTTCCTCGTTATAATGCCAGGTCATGCCGAAGGCGAGGCCAAACGCGAGGACACGAACGCGCCGACAAGGGTGACTGGCGGGCGCGGGAATGTCGAAGAAAAGAACGGAACGAAAACAAAAGAACACGCAATAACGCACACAAATAATAAAAAAAAACAGTCTTGCCAATCACATTCTCGTATAATCAGTTGGCCGCAAGACACCTCAAGGTCATCAAGTTTATCGGCGATGCAAAAAAAGTAAAAAAGAAGAAAAAAAGAAAGAAACAAAGGGCTCCGGGCATTCATTTTGACCGCATGGAAAAATCCAAAACATTCGCACTCCGATGAAACAGATTCCGCACATATTTATGTACATTACATTTACGTATACATGCAGGGTTGTGCGCGTACACATTTACCTGCGAACCAAACTATATACACAATCTTTTATCATTATTACCATCATTATTAATATCATTCTAGAGATCATTATTATTATTGTTCTTGTTATCATGATCATCATCATCATCCTTATCATAATCATAATCATCATCACTCATACAATCATCATTACTAAACTACTACTATTGTTTCTCTAATCCCTGCCATCACCACCATTACTACTAACATCACCATCTTCACCATCACCCTCATAATCAACAAATACCCAGACGCCTACGTAAGCCCATCAGGCATTCAGCGCCCGCCCAGAGGTCCCCCGCCCCGCCCGCCGCCCGCCGCCCACCGCTAGTACTGACAAATAGCTGGCGTGTGTCGCAAACGGAGGCAATTACGATTTGGATCACCCCATGACGTAAGGGGCGTCGAACCCCCACCCCCCCTACCTCCCCCACCTCCTCTGCCCTCTCCTCCCCTGTTATCCTTCATCCTTCTCCCTCCTTCCCCTACCCTCTTCTTCCCCCCCTCCTCCTCCCTTCCACCCTCCCTCCCTCCTTTCCACTCTCCCCCTCCCTCCCTCCCTCTCTCTCTTCTTTCCCTTCTCCACCCTCCTTCCTTCTTCCTTCCCTTCCTTCCCTTCCTTCCTTCCCTCCCCAACCTCCTTCCCTTCCTTCCTTCCTTCCCCCCCCAACCTCCTTCCCTTCTTCCTTCCCTCCCCCAACTTCCCTTCCCCCTCCCTCCCCCCCCCTCCTTCCCTTCCTTTCCTTCCCTCCCCACCTCCTTCCCTTCCTTCCTTCCCCCATCAACCTCCTTCCCTTCCCCTTCCCTCCCAACCTCCTTTCCTCCCTCCCTTCCTTCAACCCTCCCTTCCTTCCCCTCCCCCACCCTCCTTCCCTCTTTCCTCTCTTACCCTTACCCTCCTTCCCTCCACCCCCCTTAGCGTACCACACCTCCCGACCACGTTACCCTTCTATTAAATAGATATACACAAGTAAAACAAAGAAAAAAAGACAAAGATAAATACCCACAGGAGTTAAATTCCTTTGTCTTCCGGTTTCCAGTTCTTTGTCTGAACGAGTGAGCTCCACCCCCCCCCAAAAAAAAAATCTATGAATGAAGGAATGACTAAAGTAAACATGATTACGACTATGCCTAATGGTGGTAACAATAATAATAATGATGGTGATGATGATGATGTGATGGTGGTGGTGATGGTGTGGTGTGATGATGATGATGATGATGATGATGATGATGATGATGATGATGATGATGATGATGATGATGATGATGATGATGATGATGATGATGATGATGATGATGATGATGATGATGATTGATGAGATGATGGTGGTGGAAGTGATGATGATGAAATATCAATAAAAAAAAGAGAAAGCCTACAACGACATATCTAGACTTGTAACCCCCCCCCCCAAGATACCTTAAAAAAAAGAAGAAAAAAAATGAAACCACTCGAGCATTCACAAACCTCACTCCCACCTCGCTTTATTTCCCCTTTAACACCATCCTCTGCCCCCCCCCTTCCGTGACACTTTCACTCACCTTTACGTGTCCGTGACATAACTCTCCTCTCCCCTTCTCCCCTCTCCCCTCCCCCACTCCTCTCTCCTCCCTCTCTCCTCCCCCTAGCCCTACCCAGTCCTCTATCCAACAGTTGGTAATTTTTCGTTGTTGCTCATTGCTCATGTTGCTCATGTTGTTATTGTTTTCGTTATTGTTGTAATTGTTTTCGTTGTTGTTATTGTCGTTGTTGTTGTTATTCTTTCCGTTATTGTTGTTGTTTTCGTTATTGTTTGTTTGTTGTTTATTGTTTATTGTTGTTGTTGTTGTTTTCGTTATTGTTGTTGTCGTTATTGTTTTCGTTATTGTTGTTGTTCTTTCGGTTGTTACAGCTGCTGTCGTTTTTTCGGCCGTCGCTTTTGTTGCTCCTTTGCTTAATTATTGTTATCGTTTCATCCGTCATCGTTATCATTGTTATTGTTTCGCCCAATGTCGCTGTTACTGTTACGGTTTCGCCCGCTGTCCATGTTCTCGTCCCTGTTTTGTTCCATGCTGCAGCTGCTGTTTCTGTCCCCGAACTAATCCAACCGCCTCATGGACGTAATAACCGGTGCCCTGTACAATCGAAGGGACGACAGAAGCACCGTGAATCACGCACACTTTTTTTTTCTCCAATCCTCGACCTCCTGCCGGTTGTTCAGAATTGTGCTAGACCCGAAGAATATTCGTACACTTGACATGCACAAATAAAGAAAAAAAAATGCATATTCATCCGTCTAGACATGCCCATCCACCCGGCAAATAGATAATTAAATGCACATCCATCAGATACAGAGACAGACACGTGCCTTTATTTCAGCACCTGTATTTACGAAAATTCGTCGGGTCGGACCTGGCACAATCTGAACAAACCGGCCGCTAGTAACGACGCTCGTAGTAATAGCAGTCGTAGAAACAGTCCCACTACGCGTACGTGACTCGCCCTCAGCTGTCGGTCGTGCGAGGAAGGGCAATGAGGAAGCTGTCATCTGCATTCGTCATGAAGAAGCGCGAGATGCAACGACCAAAAGTGATGCAAGAAAGCGGTTAAGAAAGAATGTAAAACGCAGATTGCGGCGCCTTCACGTCTCTCGCCCTTACGACTGCGGGGAGGTTGGGCCCAGTGGCCAGGTCTTCCTACGCAAGGCTCGCGAAGGAGGGGGGGGAGGAGGAGGAAAATGGGGGAGGAGGAGGAGGAAAATAGGGGGAGGAGGAGGAGGAAAAGGAAGAGGAAAATGGTGGAGGAGGGAGGAAAATGGGGAGAGGAAGAGGAAAATGGGGAGGAGGAGGGGGGAGGAGGAGGAAAATGAGGGGGAGGAGGAATGGGGGGAGAGGAGAGGAAAAGAGAGGAAGAGGATGGGGAGGAGAAGAGGAAGAAGGAGAAGGAGGAGGATGGGGGGAGACGGAAGAAGAGGAAGAGAGAGGGGAGGAAGAAGAAGAAGAAAATAAGCAAGACGTAAATACAGATGAAGATATGGAAGAAAAAGAAGAAGAAGAAGAAGACGAGGTGAACAGCGTGGAGATCAAGTACGGTCACCGACTCGCATAACAACGTGACTCAATGAGAGCGCCGAGCATGATGTAATTTGCATGTTCTAGGTTCATAAAGCAATGAACATCGCAGGAGTCATGGCTGTAAATGGAGACTGAAGGCCATTTTATATCTTTTCATTACCTCTGCTGCTGCTGCTGCACTACTACTGCTACTGTTACTGCTATTACTATTACTACTACTACTACTACTACTATTATTATTATTACTATTACTACTACTATTTCTACTACTACTACTTACTACTACTACTACTACTATTACTACTACTACTATTACTACTAACTAATAATAAATCCACGGCCACCTCACACCACATTTCACAGACGTCCTTTCGCTCGCCTAAAACCAAACAAAATATAACAAAACAAAACAAAACTTGGTGGTGGGGGGGAGGGGGCAAGGGTGACCCATAAAAAAACGCAACAAAATCCAGATAAACAGGGAGCGCGAGAGTGAAACGGGGGGGGGGGGTAGAGGCGGGAGGGGGAAGGAGGGGAGAGGAGGGGGGGAGAGGGAGGGGAAGGAGCAGCGAAGGAGAGAGGAAAATCGTTAACCACTCCGGGAAAACAGAGAGAACACAGCGAGCGCACACGCAAATGTACGCAACGCAGGAATGAATCGTTTCTGCCGAAGGAGCGCAAACATCCCCAAGCCCCCCCCCCCCCCAAAAAAAAAAAAAAATCTACGACAGTCTTTAACCAACATGAAAAAAAAAGAAAAAAAGAAAAGACAGAGAGAAAGAAAAAAAAAGAAAAATTAAAAGAAAGAAAGAGAGAAGAAAAAAAAAGAAAAAAGAGAAAAAAGAAAGAACTTGAAACGCGATTTGCTGTACAACGCATACTCTCTGTCGAGAAATAAAAATCAAAGACAAACACTCATTCATCATTGTTCATTTGTTCCAAGGATTCACATTACCAGATAAAATGAATCTTCGTCTACTACGTAAAAATGGGGGACAGGAGAAAGAGACGAGGAATAACGAAAGAAAGAAGAAGAGAAAAAGAAAGAGGAGGAGGAAGAAGAAGAAGAAAAGAAAGAGGAGGAGGATGCAGAGGAAAAGAAAGAGGAGGAGGAAGAAGCAGACGAGGAGAAGGCGAGAGTGAATGAGTATAGCACTAATATAACGCCTCCATAAATAACAGCACTCCGAACTCTCTTCCCTCCGGAGTGAGAGTAGATCACACTCCCCCACTCCCTCTTCATGAAGCGGCGGCGCACAGGTAGAAGATAAGAGGACCAGGTAAGAGATAAAAGAACCATTTAAGAGATGAGAGGTCCAGGTAAGAGAGAAGAGGACTAGGTAAGAGATAAGAGGACCAGGTAGGAGATAATATGACCTGCTAAAGGATAAGAGGACCAGGTAAGAGATAAGAGGAAAAGATTATTTACCAGGTATAAGAGAAGGCAGAGGACCAGGTACCAGATAAGGAGGACCAAGAGATAAGAGAACCAGCAGAGACCATAAGAGACAAAGGACCAGATAAGAAAAAAGAGGACCAGGCAAGAGATACGAGATCCAGACACGGAACGCAAACGGAAGCCCAGAACGAGACGATCGAACACGCCAAAATTCTCCTCATCCATCCTCCTTCTGCTCTCCTCTATCCTCACCTGCTCCTTCATCTCAAAGGCTTCCCTCGTTACTTGCGCTTAGGGCGATCGCCGAGGGCCTCTTCCACACTCCTCTCTTCCCTTTTCTTCGCTCCATTTCCCTCCTCCTTTTCCAATTTTCTTCTTTCCACCTACTTCTCTCCTACCTCCTCCCTCGTTTCCTTTCCCCTTCTCTCTCCAAACTCTCCCCTTCCCTTTCTTTCTTCCTCCCCCTTTCTCTTTCCCCTTCCCTCCTTCCTCTACCTTCCACCCTCTCCTCCGTTCTTCTCCTTCCCTCTTTCCCCTTCCCTTCACCTCTCCAATTCCTCCAGCTTCTCCCACCCACCCTATCCCCCCATCCCCCATCACCCACCCCACTATCTCCCTCCTTCCTCCCCCCCTATCTTCAATCCTCCCCTCTCCTCCCCTCCGCCCCTACCCTACCCCCTGCACCCCTCGCCCGTAGAAAGGGTTAAGGATTTGTCCCGTGCCTCATTTCGCGCGAATCGCCGCTGCTCCTTACGACGACGCGCGCTCCGCTACACGCCTGAGGAGTTGGAAGGAAAGGGTTGGGGAAAGGATAGGAGTAGTGGGTTGGGCGTAGGGTGGGGTGGGGGTGGGGAAGGGAAAGGAGTAGAGGGTTGGGGTAGAGATGGGGGAAGGAGTAGAGGGTTGGGAAAGGGGTGGGGGTGGGGAAGGGAAAGGAGTAGAGGGTTGGGGGTGGGGAAGGGAAAGTAGTAGTTAGGTAGGGGTTGGGGTGGGAAGAGGGGGATGGTGATAAAGAAAGAGGTCAGGGGAAGGAGGTATAGAAAGGTGGGAGGAGGGTGGATAAAGGGAGGGAGGGTGCACTCCGTTATCTCATCTCCCCCTTGCTTAACCTTCCCTCCATCTCCCTTTTCTCTCCCGTTCCCCCTCCCTCCCCCCCACTCCCAAACACCCACCCCTCCCTCTCCCCTCACTTCCCTCCCTCCCCTCCCTCCCCCCCCTCCCCCCATCCTTTCTCAAGACGACACATGACGTGGTGAAGGAGTGATGGCTTGATTTAGAGCCCCATTAGCCTCGCCGTCTCTCTCCTCTTTCTCTCTTCTCTTTTCTCTTTCTTTTTTTCTTCTTTCTCTCTCTCTCTACTTTTCTATTCCTCTCTCTCTTTCTCTCTTCTCTCTCTTCTTTTCTCTTCTTCTCTCTCTCTTCTTTTCTCTTTCTACATTCTTTTGTCCGTATTTTCCTTGGTCCACCCTTTCTTATCTTTTTTTATTTTTTTCTAAACCATCCCCGTTTCTATTTAGCCTCTTCCCTTCTTTTCCCTTTCTCTGCTTCCTTTCTTCCAACAGATTTCTTATATTATGTCTCTTTACACTTTATTCCCCATTTTCTCTCTATTCCTTCTTTCCTTCTGGTTTTTGACTTCCCTATCTCTCTTTCCTTTCCTTCCTCTCCTTCTCCGCCCTTCCTTCACTTCGTCTCTCTTTCTCACTTCTATCTTTCTCATCACTCTCTCTCTCTCTCTCTCTCTCTCTCTCTCTCTCTCTCTCTCTCTCTCTCTCTCTCTCTCTCTCTCTCTCTCTCTCTCTCTCTCTCTCCTTTCTGACCTTCATCCACCTTTCACTCCCTTCTTTCATTCCTTTCGTGACTGCAGGGAGAGGGATGAAAGAGAATAAAGGAAGGAAATGAAGAGAAAAAGCAGCAGAGAAGATAGAAGAATGCAGAAGAACGAGGGAGTATAAAAATAGAAAAGGATTAGAAAAATGAAGAAAACAGGAAGGCGCAAGCAGAGCCAAGATAATTATCAAATAGTTGAATAATCAAATTAATCAATTAATAAAAATATATAAACAAACAAAACAAAAGAAAAAGTGAAGGAATATGAAATGGCCAATTGAAAAGTACAAAGAAAAGGAAAATTATATCATAAAAGAAAAACAGAGGAGATAAAAAGGAAATCAAAGAAGCAAAAAGTAAGAGAGATAAAAAAGAAGGAAAAGAAAAGAAAAAAAGTAAAATGGCAAAATGAAAAGCAGGAAAAGTGAATAAAGTTAAAATATAGAATTAAAAGACAAAACCAAGAAAACAAAATAAAAATAAAGAAAAGGGA